>PVKU01016213.1:0-15451 GCA_004027475.1 Anoura caudifer | reverse complement strand
TGCTTCTAGAATTCTCTCCTTCATTTTAATCTTGGCTAATGTAATGATGATGTGCCTTGGTGTGTTCCTCCTTGGGTCCACCTTCTTTGGGACTCTCTGAGCTTCCTGGACTTCCTGGAAGTCTATTTCATTTGCCAGATTGGGGAAGTTCTCCTTTATGATTTGTTCAAATAAGTTTTCCACTTGTTGCTCTTCCTCTTCCCCTTCTAGTACCCCTATAATTTGGATGTTGGGACGTTTAAAGATGTCCTAGAGGTTCCTAAGCCTCTCCTCATTTTTCTGAATTCTTGTTTCTTCCTTCTTTTCTGTTTGGTTGTTTGTTTCTTCCTTCTGGTCCACTCCATTGATTTGAGTCCCAGTTTTCCTCCCATCACTATTGGTTCCCTGTGCGTTTTCCTTCATTTCACTTATTGTAGCCTTCATTTGTTCATCTAATTTGCGACCAAAATCAACCAATTCTGTGAGCATCCTGATCACCAGCGCTTTGAACTGAGCATCTGATAGGTTGGCTCTCTCTTGGTCTCTTAGATGAATTGGCTTTGGGGCTTTGATCTGTTCTTCCGTTTGAGCCTTTTTTTTTTTTTTTTTTTTTTTTTTTTTTTTTTTTTTTTTTTTTTTTTGTCTGGTCCCGGCTGTTATTTAGTGAGGGGCGGAGCCTTAGGTATTCCCCCAGGCCAGCCCTGTCAGTGGCTGGGTCATGACGCTGTATGTGGGGGTGGGGTCTTAGTGTTTTTAGCTTTTATTTCCTGGCACTGGGGCCCTGGGTTGCGAGTTCTGTCTCCTTCCCCGTTTTCCCCTGGATTATCTGCATGCGAATGTGGGACCACCTGGTCAGCCAGCCACTTTGCGCCTTGGGTCTGCTAGCCACCGCGTGTGTTCCTGGGGCCTGCTAGCTGCCGCCTGCAGGCCGGGTCTGTCAGCAGCTGCCTGCGACCCTGGCTGTGCCAACCTCTGCTGCCTCCTGCCGAGACTCTGCCCCTCTTATCAGTCTGGGTGAATGGTTGTCAAACCTCCGTACAGTTCAATTTTCTGTCAGTTCTGGTTGTTTTCTTGTTTCTAAATCTTTGTTGTCCTTAATTTTGGTTGTGAGAGGAGGCACAATGTGTCCACCTATGCCTCCATCTTGGCCAGAAGTCCCTACAGCATATTTCTGGTCACAAAAACATTACCAAATTTTTAAATGAAGACCCAAAACACTTCCAATATTAAACATTGAAATAAATGTGAGCTATGCATACATTTAAGAAAGATTAATAAAAACAAGTAAGATAATTCTTTTCTAACCTGCTTGTTCCAGTTCTGGGTCACAGGTGGCTGATCCTACCCCAACAGCTGAGGGTAGAAGGTGGGACCCAACCCTGGACAGGATGCCCTTCCATGACAGGAGGCACTCACATACACACCCACATTCATTCAGATTGGGACAATGTAGACATGCTAATTCACTGAATGTTCATATCTTTGGGATATGGGAGGACACTGGAGTACCTGGAGAAAACCCATGCAGATGTGGGGAGAACATGGAAACTCCACACAATGGCCCTGGCTGAGAATTGATTTTTTGCTTCATCAATGGTATAACAAACAACTTTGAACAAAACGATGGTATTTGAACCCTTACTGGCGTGGTTCAGTTGGTTGGTTGTAGTCCCACAAAGTGAAAGGTCACTAGTTCAATTCCTGCTCAAGGCGTATGCCTGGGTTATGGGTTCAGCCCCCAGTCAGGACACATATAAGAGGCAACCAACGGATGCTTCTATCTTACATTAATGTCTCTCTCTCTCTCTCTCTTTCTCCCTCCGTTCTCCTCTCTCTAAACATTAAAAAAAGAAAGAGAAAAAAAGGATGTTGTTTGAGGACCACTCCTGTCCTCAAATATATATATCTATATATCTCTATATATCTCTATATCTATCTATATATGGTATATAAACATATATGCTATTTAATATGTATGATTATATAGAAATATAATGATATATAATATTTACTAGTATATAAATTACATACTATTAATCAAATATAATAAACATAAATATGCTATTATATGTAAATATAAGAAAACATATAATAGTATATATTTATGCATTTTGTATAGTGTATATATAAAATATGTTATATAAGTGCATATGCTGATATATAAACATGCTAGTATCTATATACATTTACTTACTAAAGTAACTGTACTAAATATAAATATAATATTAAAATTGTTTCTCTTTTATTGATTCTGGAGAGAGGGGATGGTAAGGAGAAAGAGGTAGAGAAACATCTATGTGAGAGAAAAACTTTGATTGATTATCTCTTGTGCGCCACCCAGCTGGGGACCAAACCTGCAACCCAGGCAAGTGTCCTGACAGGGAATCAAACCCAAGAACTTTTGGTTTGCATGACGATGCCCAGTCAACTGAGCCACACCAGCCAGGGCAATATAACATTAAATATGTAAATATGTAATGTTACATCAGGTGGTATAAAAGCTATGAGGAATAATAAGGTAAGATGACAGGGATGGAGAGTAAGAGAAGGATTGAATTACTGATTCAGTTATATGTCAGGGAGGTGACATTTGAGCTGAGACCTGAGACCTGAAGAGGAGTGCACCCTACAATATTTGGAGGAAGAGCATTGCAGGCAGAGGGAACACCAAGTGTGAAGTACCCTGAAATATTCAAAGAACTGAACAATTGATTCATCATTCCTTAGAAATGTAAGCTTCACTAGACAGGGATTTGTGTCCTGTCTTGTTCACTGCTACCTGCCAGGCACCTAGAATAGGGCCTGGCACACAGTAGGTGTTAGATAGATGTTTGTTGAATCTGAGGCAGGATAGTAAGAAGCTGGGAAAATTCCTTGGCAAGTGAAATAGGGAAACTGAGACAGATAGCTGAACAAAATGGCTGAGTGGTGTACAGCCAGGTGCAGAATGTCACCTTCTAGGGGATAACATCTAGGCCTCCATTGTATTTCAGCCCCAGGCCCAGAAAAGCAGCAAAATCAGGTGGGTGCTGCCAGAACCAGCTGCAATTAGTGACTGCCTGGCACTGACCAATCAGCAGAGACCAAAACCCTGAAAGATCACACCTGGAAAACTGATGAATATTCTGCTGAGATCCTCCCCTGAGACCTCCCCTAAAGATTCCCACTTGCAAGAGAGAAAAGCCTCAAGACAAGGATCCAGCCCCTTCCCCCTACTTCCCCCACTCCTTCCCTCACAGGCACACATCTACTAAACTCTAAGGAGCCTCACAAGATTTGCAACTAGGGGAGCAATGAGTAGCAGCAGCTATTCCCAGGCTAACCCCTTAAACCTGTCCCCAAGGTCCCCTTTTCTCTGACTTGCCAGTGAGCTAAGGCAGCCCAGCCTAGGCTCTCCTGTTGCTTCTTCTATGCTGAGCCCTTCCTTGTTTTACTGTCTCCAGCTTTAATAAATATTCCCTGATAGTCACCTGGACTCGTATTTCGAAATCTTTCCTGCACAAAGTCAAGAATCCACACACTATTGGCTGGCACTGGGCAGACCCGCTCAGGGCCCGGCCCCCTGCCTGGTAACAAATCCACCCTTTTGTTGCTCCTTTCCTTCATTCTTTTCTTAGTGGTGTGTTCTGCTTTTATGTGGGGCCCTGGGAGGCGTAGACAGATGATAGACATACACAGACACAGACCAGGGAGAGACACTCCCTGATCTTCATGAGAGCCAGGGAGAAAGCAAGAGCTTGTCAGGGGAGCTCAAGGGCCTCGTAGGGGGTGGGGTGGGAATACGACTGCCTGAGGAAGTGAGCAAGTGTGAGAAAGCAAGGGTTGTGGCCACCAGCCACTGCTCTACTGAGAAGAGGGGGTGCCAGGCATTGGGGACCCATGTTCGTCCTGTGGGATGTTTGCTGCATCCTGTTTTCTTGCCTCTCACAAAGGGGATATTTAATTTTTTGTAAAGAAACTTGCTTCCTCCAGCAGGGCCAGGGGTTTGAAGGAAGGAACTAGGTTCTGAACTCCCCATGCTCTTCCTGAAGTAGGGTGTCAGGCTGCAGCTCCCACCTGACACCCCACTGAGGATAAAGATGTCCTCTCCTTGGTCTCCTGAAGATATGAAGGAGAAGGAAGCTGCCAGCCAGCTCTGTATGGGAGAGCATCTCACCACTTGAGGGAAAGGCACAGGTGGTTCAGGTGCAGGGGCCTAGCCTTGCTTTGAGTCAGGACCTGCTCTGAGAGACTGAAGTTGCTCAGGGGGGGCTTGCATAAAAGTCGAGGTTAGAATCCTAAATGTAGCCAGTGAGGGGCTGCTTTTCACAGCAGAGTAGAATTCACTAATTCCTTTCACAAATATTGCATTAGCCAAAAAGTTCATTTGGCTTTTTCCATAAGATGGCTCTAGTAGCACTTAGTTGTCTTCAACTTCATTTGAAATAATTTTGTTAGACTGTATTGTGACAGCTGTCGTATCAGTATGCATTTATTTATTTATTTTTAAATAAATGGTAACTTTTTCTACCACTGAACCACCAATTTCTAGCCACTAAATAAATGATATTTTTGAAAGATTTTATTTATTTATATTTAGAAGGGAGGGGAGGGAGAAAGAAAGAAAGAAAGGGAGAGAAACATCAATGTGTGGTTGCCTCTCATGTACCCCCTACTGGGGACTTGGCCTAGCAACCCAGGTACATGCCCTGACTGGGAATTGAACCAATGATCGTTTGGTTCACAGGCCAGCACTCAATCCACTGAGCCACACCAGCTAGGGCTCAGCATGCATTTAAAAAAATCTTACCAAAATTGGTAAAATTTTGTGTAGCCATTTTAATATTGAAGATGGAAGAAAATATGCAACATTTTCAGCATATCATGTTTTAATATTTCAAAAAGGTAACAACACAACTGAAATGCAAAAAAAAAAAAAAGGTTTGTGCAGTGTATGGAGAACGTGCTGTGGCTGATCGAATGTGTCAGAAATGGTTTATGAAGTTTTGTGCTGGAGATTTCTTGATTGATGATGCTCCACGGTTGGGTAGAGCAGTTGAAGTTGATAGTGATCAAACTGAGACATTGAGAACAATCTCAATAGAGATTGAGTCTGTGGGAGATAGCCGACAGACTCAAAATATCCAAATCAATAAAGTTATTGGTGAAAATGAAAAATGTGTTATTTTACGGAAAAAAACATAACGGACTTTTTGGCCAACCCAATATGTTATTGAGTAATTACTGTGTGTCAAGAATTGTTCTAAGTGATTTACCTGTATTCATTCAATCTTACTGTAACAGGGTGCAGCCAAGTGGGGGCCCCCAAATAGGATTTGTAATGGGGTCCAGAAGAGTCCGGAATGCTGGCAGCTGTGGCCAATTGTGGGAGGAGCCGGAAATGAAGCTGCAGAAGAAGGTTGGCGCTGAGATTTAATCGGAGGCACAGCAGCCATTTGGGGTCTCTCTTTTTTGGGGATCCGACATCTCTTTTGGGGACCACTTGGCTTGGGTGAGAGTCAGGACCACAGGCTTTAGAAGTGCTCCCTTTTGCCACATGGAGGGTGCCAGGAGGACTGTGTGCATTTGTGGAGAGCTTTAGTTTATATTATTTCAAATAAATAATAAATTCCTTTCCTTTTCACTGATCTCTGGTATTAAGAGACCTCTTTCCTCAGGTGGCAGGCAAAATGAACCCAGTAGGTGGGGAGGAACCTCTGGAGAAAATGGGGGGGTCTTTTATATTGTTCAGCCACCCCCCCTTCTGTAACATTACCAATGGCCCTAGGCATTATCACACCCTGGGGGAAGCTGAAACTGTCAGGTTTCAGAACTTGCTCCTGGCCACACAGCTAGAAAGGGACAGAAATGAGAAAGCTCTCACTGTTAACTGCTTTGATCTGTGGCTCCCTCCCCTGAAGGCTGCTGAGTTTTAATGAAAAGCAGGGGTCTGGTTGGAAGAACTGACAAGAACCCAAACTGACTTTTAAGAGATTCAATAGGAATTCCAAATGTCACCCAAGGTTCTGCTTTCTTGAACCATCAAAAGCCTTAAATGACCCTGAGAAAGGGCCCTACTGTGATGAACTAATAAAGTAGTATTATCCCTGACACAGCCTCAGTACCTAGGTCAAGCTTAAAGATATCTGTTACTTCCAAAGCAAGTTTCCCACCCCCCACCACCAGATTTCACTTTCCTTTTATTTCTCCTCCTACCAGCATATGTTGAACACCTGCTATTTTCAGTGCCTTGCAATTTAGCTGAGCTATGGGGGTGCAGAGCTGGATGAGAGTACATGCTCTAGAAGAGTTCACTTGGCAGAAATAAACACAATAATGATGATAATATGATACTTGATAAGTGGCATTTATGGAGCATATGCTGTATGCTTGGTGGTCCTGTGCTGGACAATGTTGGAGGGTGGGAAATGTCCTGGGAGAGAAGAGGAGGGTAGGGAGGGGAAGGGAGTGATCAAGGCAGAAAGCTGTTACCTCGAGGTGATGGGTGGGGTATATATGTTTCATTGTACAAGTACACTAGTTCTTTGGACAGGGTGCTTCAGATTTTTCTTGAAATTTAGACAGCTGCCTAGCTCCCTGCCCCCTTAGCCATCTGGGCCAAGGCCTCTGCTGACAGGTGTCTCTTTCCTTGGCCTGCCTGTAACACAGATGTGTAATGGCTGTGGGGGGGGAGGAGGAGTATCAGAGGAGAGAGTTATCAGAGTAGGTCAGGATAAATAGGGGAGTGTGTGTGTGTGTGTGTGTGTGTGAATACCCCAAATGCATCTCATTTGCCTATACATGTTCTTGGCCATAAATATACATATGGGAGCTCCACATGTATCTTCCCATGTAACTTACCCAGTTGTATCTTGTGTCTATGGCTGTTTGTCCAGTTCGTGTTTCCTTTTTGGTATCTGTGTGTTGGTACTGTCTGCTTGGGCAAGTCATCTACATCGGGCTGTGTGTGTGTGTGTGTTCTTTGACTGTTTATGTGTCTGCTTTGTAATGTTTGTGGGTGATTAGTGTGTTTATCTGTCTCTTCTGTGTGTGTCACCTATGTATGTGTCTTTCTTCTCTTCCACTGTGCTTCTGTCCTTGGTGAGTGGCTGTAGGTATGTGTGTGCCCTCTGGGCGTTTCTTTTGGTGTCATTGTATGTATATTATCTGTTTCCCTTTTCTTCTTCATGCAGCTTTAGGTGTATTTTCTGGATTTCCTTTAACAATAGGAAGAGTACTCTCTGTATTCTGGTTTTCCTGGTTGTGAGACCATCTATGAGCTCCCCACCTGTTTCTTCTCTGACTGGATTTGTGCAAAGTTGTATGTGTACATGGCTGCATGCAGCCATCTGCTTGAAGGCAGTTGTGTGCGTGCCTGTGGCTTCTCTGTCTTTATAATCCTGTCTGTTGTGAGTACTTCTCTCTGTGGCTAGAGCTGGCTGTGGTTATATATACTTACAAGTTCATACATGAGTTCATATCCACACAGATCAATATAGAGCCTGAAGCTGGACTTTAGCCTCTGGGGCCCTCTGAACTCTGAAGTTTGTGTGGCAGACACTGAGCCTGTACATGGTGTTGTCAGCTGTGTGAAATTGATAGAGGACTCAAGAGTTGGAAAATTTTAGTTTAAGGTAAAAAGTTATAAACCTAGCAAGTAATGTATATGTTAAAGCTTTTGTTTCAGAAACTACAGATAAGGCCCCTCCTGGCTCCTGGGAAAACAGCTGACCTCCTGGGGCACCCCTACACCTGGAGGCATCTAGGCCTTTGTTCCAGGGAGGGACAGACGGCCTCCCGCCCCTGGGGACAGCTAACTGCCCAGGACAGGAATGTTGCAGCTTCTTTCACCCAATCTTCCCTGAATCTCAAAGCCCTCACCACACCTTGTTTATTCCACGTTATAAAAAGTCTGGCCTGGAAAGAGAAAATAAGATTGTCTGTTAGGGCATGAACCCGCCATCTTCTCAGATCGCAGGCCATCTGAATAAAGCGCCCATAAAGATTCAATCGCTGTCATTACTTATTGGGTTTGGTAGTGACAGGCAGCCTGAATGTTAGTGTCTTTTCTGGTTTCAAAATCAGATTTGTTTGTGTGCTTTGTGTGAAGCTGTGAGCCTGTGTGTGATTTGCCTTTTGGTTCTCTTGAGAGTGGCTGTGAGTCCATGGATGATGACGTCCATGAATCTAAAGTGGCTCCATGTGAGCCTATCCTTGTGCTACTGTGCTTTCTGGGTGTGGTCTAAGGCTGTGGGTGATGATGTGTGTAAGACTAAGTCACTCCATGTAGCTGTATGTGACTACTGTAGGCCTGGGCTTTCCGTGTGCAGTGTATGTGTATTCTGTGTATGTAGCTGTGAGTCTGCATGCAATTTTGTGTCTCTGATTCTGGCAGGGTAGCTCAGTGGGATGGAGCACTATTTTGATACTCCAGGGTTGTGGGTTCAGTCCCTGGTTAGGGCTCATACAAGAAGCAACCACGAATGCATGGATGGGTGGAACAAAAAGAAAAATCAATTTTTTCTCTCTCTCTCAAATAAATTTTAAACATTTTAAAAAAGTTTGTATCTCTGTGAGTGATGAGTGTCTGCCTCCATCTCTGAGCCCCTGGATGGAGCTGTCATCCCTAAGTGTGGGGGAGTCTCTCTCCCGCAGTGTTGAAGTAAATGCCCTATCCCTTGCTCTCCTCCAACTGCAGGTGGGGTGGAGGCATCTAAGTTAACTTTGCATCCCAGCCAGCCCTTGGCCTTTCTGGGAATTCTGTGTTTCCTGTGGGGGAAGGGGGAGTGGGTGGAGGGGCCCAGACAGAGGCCTCTTGTCCACTTGGGCCTCAAGCAGCCCAGTAGATTTGGGCCAGAACTCCAAGTCCATCTCACCTGATTCCCTGCAGGAGACGCATATTTTGCCTCAGAAAGACAGGCTGTTACATACCTGGATGGAAGTGGACAGGATTCCCCTCCCCGCCCCGCCCCCAGATAAGACAGACAGATAGTGGAGCCCCTCAGTTAGGGTGTGAACAGGCCCCACCCAAGGTCAGAAGCAGAAGGAAGGAAACTGAATTATAATTAAAACGTCTTCCCAGAAAACAAGCAAACCCGTGGGCCAGATCGGGCCCAGCTGCTCTGATTAGTCCCTGAGCAAGTACCTCAGCTGCCAATTGGCCGCTGGGCGGGGTGGGGCGGGGCCAGGGGCCAGTGATGGCTCTGGGGTCCCTCAGCGTTAGTCTGAATTCTGCCACTTAAGGAGGTGAGGAGGGGGTGCTGGCCGCGGTGGGGGGTTTGGAGACTCTCAAGGCATGAGTGGGAGTCCCGGGAGGGGGGGGTTGAGGGATATCTGGAGATCTTTTTAGCACTAGTGGAGAATTGAATGGGAGGGGGGCGTCCTTTGGTACCTTGCACCCAGGGAGTGAATTTAGGAGTGGGTAAGAGTCCTCAGAGGGTGCACACGGCTGAGGATGGGGCTCCACGAGAGTCCTTCCCAGGAAGGGAATTAAGGACTTGGGGCGGGGGTCTCCTGGAGGAATTTTAGCAATGATAGGGGCCTGGAACGGGGGTTTCTGGGCTACCACATTTGCAGGAAGTGAGCTCTGGGATGGTTTTTTTCCCCCCCAGAGACATTTACCCAGAAGACAGAGACTGTAGGCTGGCCTGGGGATCAAACAGACACCCCCCGCACCCCGAAAATGCATCAAGTCCTGGAGGTGGCTTCTGATGAAAGTCTCAGAGACAGCTTATCCTCAGGAGGGGAAATTAGGGCTCAGGCCAGATTCCTGAGACACCCCAAGTCCAGGAAGGATCACAAGTCTGGAAGTGTCCACAGCTACTTCTGCCAAAAGGAGTTTAAGACTTGGCAGGGGACCTAGAAAATACCCTTGGTCCCTAAAAGGGGGATTAAGGGGAGCATTCCTGGGTCACTTCTGTCCCTGGAAGGGGGCTCAGTTGGGGAATTGTCTTTGACTTGTAGTGAGGATATTCAGGGTTATGGCAGATAGAGTTTGCAGTGTCAGGGCTGGGGTCGCCAAGCATGTCCCCACCCCTCGCCCAGTTGATTGATCGACAGGTTGCATCCGCTCTGGGCTTGACTTGGGGCCTAGGAGGGAAGGAGGAGGGGTAGGGGGCATTATGAGAGGTGGGGCAGTCTGCGGACAGGTGTCCTAGCAAGGAGTGAGGCCTGGAAACATGGTGAAGATGGAAGGAATTGGGGGCCGGGGGGGGGCAGTGTGCTGACCTGGAAGACCTACCCTCTGGAAGACCTGGAAAGGAAGGAGACAGCAAAAAGACAGAGTGAGTCTAGGGTCTGGGAGAAGAGGTGATCGCAGCTCCAAATGTCCATCTCATCTGCTGTGGGGCTGGTATCTCTATTTCTGTTTCTCCTTTCTATTTATCTCTTCATGTCTCTCTGAGTAACTGTTGGTGTCTTTATCCTTCTGATGCCCTTTTCTCTCTTCCTCTCTGAGCCTCTTACTCACCTTTGATTCTTTCCATTTATCTCTGTCATCCCTCTGTTCCTGTTCCCCTCACCTCATCTCTGTTTGTGTTTCTCTGTCTTTATCTGAACTCCTACCCCTTCATCTAGCTCTTTCACTTTGTACGCCCCCTGATCCATCTCTGACCCCCGACCCATTTCTCTGCCCACAGAATGGAACTGCAAAGATCCAAAGATGAATGGAGCCCTACCTGCGGGTGCTGTGGGGTGAGTCAGGGCCCAGGGGGTTGAGGTCAGGGGATCAGGATTACCCTCTCATCAGCCCAATTTCTCTGCCCTCTCCAGCTCCAGGCAGGAATGCCAGGGCTTTCTGCCCAGCCATAGTCCTGCTCCTGGGAGGAAGCCAACCCAGTTCATGGATGTGAGTGCACAGGATCTGTCCCAGCTGCACCTTGTCTAGGTCATCTCCTTCCCTACCCTTCCTTCTTCCTGGCTACTACTTCTCCCCAGCTGCTCCTCATCTCCAACTACTCCCCTCCCCAGTTGTTTTCCTTTTTGCTCTACCCTCTTCTGTTCCTCTCCACTTAAAAATGCTCCCCTTCAAAATTTCTACTAGTTTTTCCCTTCCTGGCTCCCCCTTTCCCAGTTTCTTCCCATCTTCAACTCCTCTTCTTTGCTAATTTCTTGGTTTCTCCTCT
Organism: Anoura caudifer; assembly: GCA_004027475.1. Taxonomy (NCBI): domain Eukaryota; kingdom Metazoa; phylum Chordata; class Mammalia; order Chiroptera; family Phyllostomidae; genus Anoura; species Anoura caudifer. Next base: position 4,370 of record PVKU01016213.1, on the reverse strand, counting down.
GGTCCTTCCTGGGATTCTTCCTGCCCCAGTCTTTCCCAGGCCCCAGCATTGGTCTCCTTACCTGGCCTCCCACCCCATGAGTGCCTGGGCCTTGTTCCTTACCCACAGAAGACAGTGTTCAACCTCAGCAATGCCATCATGGGCAGCGGCATCCTGGGGCTGGCCTATGCCATGGCCCATATAGGGGTCCTCTTCTTCTTGTGAGTCCTGGGTGGTCTGGGGGGCAGGGGTGTTTGGGGGCAGGTGAGAGGTCTGGGGGGGGGGGAGTTCAAATTGTGACATCTGCCTCAGGGCCCTGTACTGTGCATTGCTCTTCTGTCTTCATACTCCATCTCCTGCTGACCTGTGCTGGTGTTGTGAGTCCCAGAGCTCAACTCAGACCCCAGACTCACTCCCCTGATCTGAGACCCCAGATTGCAACCTAAACCCCAGACTCTGGACATACCACCCCAACTCCAGATTCTGGACCCAGGACCCCAGACTCAACACTTAAATCCCTGAGGTCTAGACCCCAGACTGCACCCTGGACCTCAGACTTCATCTGGGCTCCCAATCCCCAACCCTCACCCATTATTCTGGCCATAAATTCTGTTGTTCAGACCCTATCCAACTCCAGACCACTACATTCCACCTCTAACCCCTACCACTTAGTTTCTAGCCACCCCCAAGCATGGAAGCTAGCTGTACAACCCCAAGACCCAGTTCTCAGACCCAAGTTCCCAATGCTCCAGATCTCAGACTTCACTCCCACCATGGTCTCAGACTATGTATATGTGATTTGCTTCCAAGACCCCCACTATCCACCTCCAACCCACCTCCAACCTTCTCCCTGGCCACAGATCCTACCTCACAGATTCTACACCCAAGCACAATCCTAACTGCTTAACCCTCACCCTCAGCCCCCATCAAACAGACCTAATTACTTCAAGTCCTAACTCCCCAGTCCCCAGACCCTCTGACCCTGACCTCAATCCTGGTCTGGCTTCCGGGACCCACACACAACCTGTTCCTTCCTGTCCCCTGCCTCTCTACAAGTGTCTCATCCTAGGAGCAGCTGGAACAGAAGGCGCTGGGCCTGTGGGGAAGGTATTGGTGACTATAGTTGTCTGTCTGCACAATGTTGGGGGTGAGGACTCTGGGAGGTGGGAGTCACCTTGGGGGAAGGGGGTGGGGTGAGGTGGGCTTCCCTGGCTGGGCTGGGGAAAATGTGGTAGGGAGACAAGGGGAATCCTTTTGCTTGCACCTCCCTCCACCTGCACCAGCCATGTGGCTGGTTCACACCCCTTGGCTCTGGTTCACAGGCCATTGACTGCCTGTAAGGTTTGGTTGCTATCTTCAGCTCTGTTTCCCAAATGTTCTATTTTGAGACTGTTGGGCAGAGTCCACTTTGGTCAGACTGATTACTATGTGACTGTTGCTCTGACTATAGGAGTCCAGTAGACCATGTGTGTTGATTTCTGTGACTGTTATTCTGGCTGATTCCATCTGGTGGCTGATATGTCCAGCGTACTCTGATGCTGAGCATGTGACTACTCTCTAGTAGCTCTAAACTCTGTCTGTGGGTTTGCCAATTGTGACTGTTGTACTGGCAGGTTCTCTGATCAGCTGTATGAGAGCCAACTACAACTGTGCCCGTATACTGTGATTCCAACCATGTGTGTTTGACATTTGTTTACTTTTTCTGTCTGGAAGAGTCTGTTTGATTCTGGGTCCATCAGGCTGGCTGAATCTGTCTTGCTATAAGTGTGTGGTCACTGTCTCCAATGGTTTGTGTTTGTGTGTGCTGTGTACTGTCATGCCACTATGTATATGTGATTTGTTCCAACTGTATGTGCCAGTAGATTCCATCTATGTGATTATAGAAATTTAGTGACCATTGTTCTGGCAAATTCTCTCTGGCTGTGTGTGTGATCCTCAACTATGACTGTACATGTCCTCTGTATTGTTCCAACCATGTATGTTTGATTATTGTTCTGAGTATGCATCCACATGACTGTATTTTTTATTCTGGATCCATGTGCTGGCTGAATCTGTTCAGTCATTTGTATATGATGGTTGACTCTCTGTGTCTTGTTAGATTTGTGGTTTGATTCTGAAACCATCCAGATAGGTGACAGTCTATGTGCCCAGCAGTGTCTAATTATAATTAGATCCCACTCTATGTATGGCCAATGATGCTTTGTTGATTTATTTCTGTATAACTGTGTGTATGAGAAATAAAGAGAGCGTGTGAATGCCTGGAACATAGTAGGTACTCAATAAAATTCTTTTGAAGAAATGAGCAGTTGTTCAGCTCATTCTTTATTAAATATCTTGCCTGGGCACCTCCCTCCAATATCTGTATAGACCCCACTCTTTCTTTTGCCTTGGTTTCAATATTGTGGCCAGCTGGCTGATTCATAAGGTCTCTACTTCTGTCTTTGGCCATGTGGCCAAATGTGCCCAGCTCCTTTCAGGTGTTCAACAAACCTTGAGCTGTTTAAACAACCACGCATGTGCATTTCTGACTTTTTGTCTGACTCCGCATCATTGCCTGCCTGCCAGATCATCAGACTGTTGTTCTACCTGTCAGACACCAGGGTCATGGCTCACTATGTGCCTGGCACCTTGTATTGGATTATTTGAGTCTGACTGACTTGGGGTGTTTTTTCCCATCAGGTTGTACATCCATTTGTAAGTCTAACAGCATAGTTTTGTCTAGCTGTGCATATGTTCTCAAATGTATTCCTCTAACAGTATCTGACTGATAGTCTGATAATCAGTCTGGCTACTTCTGTAACTCCTGTTGTGCCATCACTGTCACCACACCTCGTTCTTGATGAGAAACTTTCTCTTCATCATCATTGTCAGAATGTTAATCATCCTGCCACTGGCCCTCATGAGATACTTGGGTAAGAAGCTTCCTGAGTTGATCAATGGATAGTGGGGTTAGAGAAGGGGAGAAAGATTGAGAGAATACCCATTTTCAAGGGCTGTTCCACAGCAGGGGAGAGCTTGTTTGATGTGGGTTTTTAAAAAAGATTTTATTTATTCATCCTTACAGAGGGGGGAAGAGGGAGAAAGAGGAGAGAAACATCAATGTGTGGCTGCCTCCCGGGCACCTCCCATTGGGGACCTGGCCCACAACCCAGGCATGTGCCCTGACCAGGAATTGAACTGATGATGCTTTGGTTTGTGGGCTGGCACTCAGTCCACTGAGCTATACCAGACAGGGCTGATGTGGGTTTTAACAGATAAATAGGAGTTTGCTCTGGAGAGGAGGCTGGTCCAGGTAGAAGTAAAAGCTTATGCAAAGGTGTGACATAATTGGGGTAAGGGGTCTTGAAGGCCAGACTGGGGGTTTAATATTTGCTGTAGGGGTAAGGGGTCTTGAAGGCCAGACTGGGGGTTTAATATTTGCTGTAGGAGGGTCCCCTGGATTTTTAAATATCTGTGTTATTGACCCTTGCAGGCTACCTGGGATATACCAGTGGTCTTTCCCTGACCTGTGTGCTTTTTTTCCTCATTTTGGTGACTCAGAGAGAGAAGGACTAGAAAAAGGGTAGAAAGTTTGGGACATTGGGACACAGTCTTCCATGTAACCTCACTTCCCCACCTTCCCTCCATCCCTCAGGTCATTTATAAGAAGTTCCAGCTTGGCTGTGTTGTGGGTTGTAATGAGACAGCAGTGGACAGGTAAGAGCACCTGGAGCCTTCCCATCCAGGAGTTCAACAGAAGCTGTGAAGCCCAGTGGTTCACAATGGACTCATAGGTGGGTGTACAGGCTGATAGGGCTTATACCACACTCAGGCCCTCTGGTCCTGTCACACAGTGTGCTCTTCTCTGAGTTGGAGACAAGTATTGGTCATTGGAGGCTTCCAAGTTTCTTTTCTTTTTTTTTTTAAGTATATTTTATTGATTATGCTGTTACACTTGTCCCAATTTTTTCTCCCCTTTATACACCCTCTGCTGTGCACCGCCCCACCCTCCAGCATTCCCCTCCTCCTTATTTCATGTCCATGGGTTGTACATATAAGTTCTTTGGCTTCTCTATTTCCTATACTATTCTTAACCTCCCCTGTCTATTTTATGTCTACCAATTATGCTTCTTATTCACTATACCTTTTCCCTCTCTGTTCTCCCCCAACCCCTCCCCACTGATAACCCTGCATGTGATCTCCATTTCTGTGGTTCTGTTCCTGTTCTAGTTGTTTGCTTAGTTTTTTTAGGTTGGGTTGATAGCTATGAGTTTGTTGTTATTTTACTATTCATAGTTTTGATCTTCTTTTTCCTAGATAAGTCCCTTCAACGTTTCATATAAGGGCTTGGTGATGATGAACTCCTTTAATTAACCTTATCTGGGAAGCACATTACCTCTCCTTCCTTTCTA
>PVKU01016212.1:0-15439 GCA_004027475.1 Anoura caudifer | reverse complement strand
TAAAGTGGGAACAATGAGCATCCACCTCAGGGACTGGCTGGGAGAACTAGTCAGTTAATATGCATGAAATACAGAGAACCCGAGATCGTGTGCCTAGGGAAATTGTCGTTAAACAAATAAAATAGTTTGCAGGACAGATTCCCTCTTTAAGCTGATTTCAGCCCACGGGCAGCAGGAAGCATCTGCCCGGGTCCAACCTCCTCACTCTGCAGAGGGGGACACGTTTGGGGCACAGAAAGGGGCAGGGACCTGCTCGGGCATGCACACAGCTCATTAGCCCTCAAACCGGGTCTAGGACTGGAATTTCCTTTGGATGCATTTCATCAATTAAGTCCGTGTGCCCTGGAAGCCAAGCGGCTCGTTTCCGTTGCTGGCAGAGAGGTCGAAGATCCCTCCGACTGTAGATACTTCTCTAGTTGCCTGTCGGCCCCGAATTCGTCGTGATCATTAGCAGGGCCCCTTGTGCTCCAGCGGAGAGAGGAGAGGGAGGCCCAGACATATCACTGCTCATCTAAATTTTTAATAATGCTCCAATCTTCAGATCGTCGGGGTAATCAAACCCAAATTAGCCTGGTCCTCAAAGCCATGGAATAACAAGGGGAGTGAAAGGGATAATGTTTCTTTAATGAAAATTTCATCAATGCAGATGTCTCGTTGAATATTAAGGGTCTTGGCATGTAGCCAGCATCAGAGCAGACTGCTGTGACATTGACCTTTGTCCCTCAGAGGGAGACCCAAGTGCAGACTGTGGCTGACCTCACCTGTTCAGGGACAACACAGGTGGTCGACCTTGCAGCTCGAATGAAGGAAGATCTTGGCGGGGAGGGTGCCAGTCGACCCAGGCCCCTCAGTCCTTACCAGGTTTCTCCTCCAGGCCCCAGGCCCCAGCCCCTCCCTTGTTTCTCTGCATCTCCGCCCCTGGCTGTCCCCACCTGCTCCTCCTCCTGAGACCTCCCACACCCGACTCAACAGCACCTCCCTTCTCCGGCTGCTCAGGCTCATCCCTGGAGTTGTCCTCCTACTTCCTCTAGTCCATCCATCTGCCCGACCTTCACAGATAAATCCCAAGGCTGGCAGTGGTGACCCCGCAGTGTTACCCCCTGTCCCCTCCCCATGGTGGCCTCCTCGTGGGTCCAGCTGCTTCTGCCCTTAGCCCCACAGTCTGTCTCCACACACAGCCTGAGAGTCCGTGTACATAAACTCAGACATCACACCTCTGCTCAGACCTGTCCAATGGCTCCCTCCAGTCATGCAGTGAAAGCTGACGTCCTTGCAGTGACCAACAAGGTCGTCCATGGACGGGGTTCTGTCACCTTCCTAACCCGGGCCCTGTGCCGTCCCCATCTCCCACCTCCCCTCAGCCACTCTGGCCCTTGCGGTCCTCACACCTAGGCGGTGCACTAACTGTGCCCTAGTTGTGCCCTCTGCCTTAACCAGCTCCCCCTGGGTCCCTGTGCCCCTGGCTCATTTTCTCAGGACCCTTGACCCATGTCACCATCACCACAGTCCCTCCCTGAGTGCCCCCCTTAACCACTCCTGTTGCTCCTTCATTACGCTGCTGTCTTCTGCTTCTGGCTGTCACCACCCCTGGCCTGTTATATCCCCGATCATTAATCATACTCACGTTCATGGTCTCTCTCCCCCACCATGTGTGAGCTCCTTGGATCAGGGACCTTATTTGCTTTTCTTCTCTGCTTCCTAGAAGAGAGCTTAGTGCCGGGCATGTGTGCAATGTGATTTGCTGGGTAAAGACATGCACTAGAGAAAGACATACAAGAAGAGAAAAGTTTGACATGCTTTTTAAAATAAGTTCACCCTCATTAATTGAGCACCTACTATATGTCTGGCCGGTTCTAGCTCCTGGAATGCAGCAGAGAAGAAAAGAGAAAGAGCCCTGCCATCGTGGGCTGACCAGACCTCCGGCATGTGGGCAGACAGACACCAAACGAGGAGACAGGAAGGTGAACAGCGTTAGGGGCAGACCGAGCTATGGGGAAAGCCCTCTGCAAAGGAGCCGGCTGAGCAGAGCTCTGAAGAACCAGAAAACCCACCTGTTGGAAGACTGGGTAAAAAACGCAAAGGTTTAGTGTTTTCCAAACATGGGGAGGAGGCCTTTGCCTTTGGCCACCATGACCTAGGGGGACAGTGTGAGGTGGTGGGGGCCGTGCTGGGCCTGGCAACAACAATGGCAGCTGATGCTCGTTGATGTCTGCCACCTGCCCCTTGACATACGTATCTCATGTGATCCTCACAATGACCTGAGAAGGCAGGTGGTGTTATCAGCCTCATTTTTCAGTTGAAGAAACGGGTTAATTTTAAGTAAGTGCCTACTGTCACATGTCTTTGTTACTCAGCCTGTTGCAACAATGCTCTGTGACATGGCAGTGCTCCTGACTCGGTGACTCACAATAATCCATCCTTCTCGGGTCCCAGAGATGCCAGTCCCCTTGGTTCCGCTAATCCTAGCCATGCTTGATCGGAGGACTCCGCTGAGGGCCCCTGGGCTTGGCCCCAGCGTAGGCCCCAGGGTGAACCTGATGAGCAAGCAGGTTCACATCAGCCCTGTGAAGCCTTCATCAGCCTTAGGAGGCAGCTCACTGGGACAGAACCTTCTAGAAGCCAAGAACCAAGCCAAACCCCACAATTGCACTACCTATATTAAGCCCACAAGTGCCCCATTGGTCAAAACAGGTCACATGGCCATCCCACATCATCGGGGAGCCCTGTGATATCATATGGCAAAGAGGGAGATAAAGAACTGGGAGCTATGACCCGCCTACCACAGGCACATGGCATGGTGACGAAGCTGGGTGCTCCCCTGGGCAGCCCAGCTCTGCAGTCGTCACTCCTAACCACTAGGCTGCACTGCCTCACAGTCCTGGGCAGGGGTCTAGATTTTAATCTGGGAGCAATGGGAAACTTCATTGGATTCAGTTGCATCTCCCCCAAATTTCATGTCCCCTAGAACCTCAGAATGTGACTTTATTTAGAGAGAAGGTCTTTACAGGTATAATAGTTAAGATTAAGATAAGGCATGGGCGCTAAAAACAAAGAGATGAAGACACACAGAATGTCATGTGACAACAGCGGCAGTGACAGAGGAAGTGATTGATGTGTCTACAAGCCAAGGAATGTCATGGAAATGCCAGGAGCTAGAAGGGAGGCGGGAACAGATGCTCCCAGAGCCTCCAGGAAGGACCAGCCCCGCCAACACCCTGATTTCAGATCGGGACTGGGAGAGACAAATCACCACTGTTTTAGGCCACCCGGTGTGTGGTCATTTGTTGAGGCAGCCTTAGGCACCGAATACAGAAGCCAGCAGAAGGTTCTAGGCAGGGAGCACGCAATATAATTTACATTCTGAAAGGCCTTCTAGCTGTGATAGGCAATCAGTAAATCCTGGAGTTAAATTCTTAACGGATTCGCCTCACCTTGTTCTTGCCTGAGGCCCTCCCCTGAGCTGACCATCAAATTGGGGGCGCACCTGCTCTTTAAGCCATTCAGACCTCCTCGTCCTGTCCCCGGGGGAGCCTTTGTGTGTCACGCTCCATGCGAACACCAGCTGAACCATGTTGCTTTCAATCGTTGATCCTTTGACGTATCGGTGCCTCTTGTCATTAATTTCCTAGGCGATGGGTCAAGTGTAGAAGAAGCCTTCACAGACACACATCACCAGATACACACAACACGCTAAGCGGGTCCCTCTCCCAACCGAGCAGGACCCTCATGAGGCCTGAGATGTGGTGGCGGTCACCTTCCACCTGAGTCTCAGTTTACCGTGCACAAAATGAGTGGGTGTTAGGTGATTTCCAACAGCCCCATGTGACTGGAACATCCTATGATTTAAGTATTTATTTTAGAATTTTTAAGATTCCATCCTATTATTCTCTTGCTCTATTAAATTACTCAACAAATACAAATCAATAACTTAGTTTGTGGCTGGCTCTGTTCTTACAGCAGCAATTCAACAGCAAACAGGCAGACAGGCTTCCTCGGGCACAAATGACAGTAGAAGGGTACAATATGAGTCAATCAATTTCAGACGGTGACAAGTTCTGTGCAGGACATGGGGACATGGCATGGGGGTACAGAGGGCTTCTTTACGCAGGTGGTCGGTCAGAGTTGTTCTCTGCAGCTGACGCCTGAGAAGAGGATGGAAGGGCGTGAGGAAGCAGGTCTTAGAGAGAGCTGGGGAAAGAGCTTTCCAGGAGGCGGGTGGGCAGCGCATGCCAAGGCCCTGAGGCAGGAAGACTTGGAATAGTGCAGAAGGCCAGCGCATCTGGAGTGGAGGGAATGAGGGGGACAGAAGGGGGAGTCAGTCTGGGGGAACCTGCAGTAACCGAGCCAGGCCTTCTAGGACGTGCTGACGAGGGGGCGTCTATTTTCCCCTGCATTATGGAAAACCACTGAAACTCTTACTCCGGGGCCACAGGGTCTCATTAGGATTTTACACAGCTCGCTCTCCCACTGGGTGCATGTAGAGGGTAGACTTCGGGTGTGGAGAGGAGTGGCAGTGGAGGTCCCTCTCAGGGGCTGTTGCAGTGGCCCAAGGAGGGAGGGAGGTGCCCACTCAGGTGAGAGCACCGGATGGTAGGGCCAGGTGGACTGGACCCAGGTCTTGAATTTCGTGCCTATGATGGAGGGCGGATCCAAGGATGATGCATGCTGGGTCACTGGCCTGAGTGCCTGGGCGTTTGGCAGCACCACTGACTGAGCGAGGGAACACTGAGTCTTCTGTTGTTTTGTTGGAAACTTGCCAGATCTGAAAGCCTGAACAGCTCTGCCCCCTGAGCAGCTGCAAGGCCTCCCGCAGGGCCATCTGGAACTGGAGCCTGAGCACGCAGGGACCCACGTGCCAGTCACCATGCACCATGCCTCGGCCTGGGGACTGACCCCATCCAGATGCGGAGGCAGCAGGGAATTCAGCATCTGGCCACGGCCTGGCCACAGCCAAGCCCAAGATTCATGGAGGAGACTGAGGGGCCTGCGATCCTTCAAAGAGGGCCTCACGCTCCACCACCATCCTCCGTGACCCCAAACCACAGGAGGAGGAGTCTCCAGGCAGCGGGTCACACAGTTCACTGCAGGATGGCCCTTCAGATCTGAGCAAGGCTGCATCCCAGTGCTGGCCTCCTCCATAAGCCCCTGCTAGAGACTGGGAAATAAATTTAACTGCCAAAAAAAAAAAACAAAAAATGTCAAGTTTCAGATGCTGGGCTTAGAGGGCACATTTTTCATTGGTCCAGCTGCTCTACTACTTCGCAGAAGACTCTGGGCCTTCTTCAGTTTATACACTGGGACTCTGTGTGTGTGTGTGTGTGCGCGTGCGCGCAATTTAGAGATGGAAAGAAAAGGGAAAGAAAAGGGAGGGGGGAGGAGAAGAAAAGCAGGCAGGAGAAAGAGCACTTTCAGCTTTCAGATGAGGAACGAAAGGTTCTCGGGTCCGTTTAGGTGTCCTGCTCGCAGGGCACACACGTGCCTGCTTGTTTAAATTTCAGAGACGGGGTGCTGCTGCTGGGTGTCAGATGCCGGGCCGAGAAACAGGCTCCTACAAAGCCAGTGCTGTCTGCATTCAGGCTTTGGGGACGTGGGTAACTGTCTCACACTGGCACCAGAATCTCCCTCCCTGGCAACAATACTTCCTGCAGCTGGTGCATCGGAATGAGACCCCAGGCCTGGCAGCGGCACGCGGTGCCTGTGTGAAAGGCTCTGCGCACTTTGGGCTTCTCCCCGCCTGCCCCAGGACCTCTGCAAAGGAAGAGCTGCCTCAGCCCCACTCCTAGGCACTGGAGAACCTTCCTGGGTCAGACCTGCCCTTGGAGCAGGGACGGGAACCCAGCGCCTCCCCGCCCACCAGCCCCTCTCTCTCCAAAGAGGCAACCTGAAGGAGCTGGCTGTTTCATACTCTGGGCAAACAGATGGTTCGTTCCCGGTTGGTCTTGGCCTTCGCAGGACCCAAGTTGGACTTATGTAAAGGGTTCTCAAGGAGGATGGGCCTGGCTTTCCTTGACAAGCCCACTTCTGGGTGGAGCCAGAGCAGGAACCTGGCACCACAAAGCTCCCCTTGTCTCCCAGGTGAGACGCTGCACTGATCCTGCTGGCTCCTGGCTCCCGCCCGCAGCTGACCACTGCCCTGCACAGCATCCCCCATCAGGGGTGGACAATGGTCGCTGCACACGGAGGGGCCTCTTTATCACAGCCACAGGGAGCTGGCCCTCAAGATGCGTCCTGCCAACATCCACGAGCGAAAGCTGGTCTGCGCGTGAGAATCTCAGGCCTCCTCCCTGTGGGATCTTCCCTGGCAACGAATAATTAAAGCAAACCCCCCAAAAGTGCATGATGTTCTGATGATACAGGGTTTCCTTCACTGTTGCATATATACAATTCCACAAAGCAGTGAGCCGTCAGTATTCACGTTAATCAAATTCTGGCTTCAGTGAAAAAATGGTTTCTGCCCAGACCCTGCCTTACCTTTCTCTCAAGACAACCCCAGTCCTTGTGACTTCGGCTCACGGACACCTCTGGTGGGACAGATAGGAATGAGTGACAGTCTCTTCTTCCCTAAGAGGTACGTGTTGTGATTGGCCTTGCAAAGCTTCATTTGCATGTCCTGGCTAAGAGCAGATTTCATATACTAACAGCAGAAGACAGCAACTGATGGAAATTACTTATTTAGGGGCCATGGGGGAAGCAGATACGAATCGTTCTTTCCTTCTAAACAAATTTGTGTGTTGTGACAGCCTAGGAGGGGGCCCAGAAGGAAGGGCATGAATATAACTCTACAACAGAAGGGAAGTCAGGGTTTTGGTTGTTTTTTTTTTTTTTTTTTTTTTTTTACAAAATATGTAAACAGTAAGTAAGAGAATACATAACAGAATGTGTTTATGGATTCTCAGTCTTGCCAAAACCAAAACAATCTTTAAGAAAATACTCAAAATGTCATCGGTAACCTTGAATAGATCGTGTTTCAGCGTCTTCAGCAGACAATGGGGCCACCCAGAGTGAGAGTCGTGCTGGAGAAGGAGCACGAAGTTACCCCCGGAGCTGACGCTGTGCACTTCTCATGAGAAGGGACAGTGTGGACACGGGAAAGGAAGTCTGGATTGAGCAACATTCGTTTAAGTTTCTGAACAGTGTAAAATCTTAACTTCAATTACGTGTCTTTTCTGCCAAACGCGAATAATTATGCACGCTGTACTTCTTTTTTCTTTGTCTTTTGGGGAAGAAAGATCAATGATAACGAGGCAAGGAATTTCAGTCTTGGTTCAGCTTGAAGGCCTCCGTGTTTCTGCCGGATTTTCAGACCCAGGGGTTCGTCCGGGACACCACGACCCAAACTGAGTCCCGCAGAAGTGAGAACGACATTAACGTGAAAGCCTCCGGCAGCCCCCACCGAAAGGCGATGTTCTGATTTTGTCTATGGGGCCTCACAGGCGAAGTCTGAAACCACCAACTAGCCTCGCTCAGCGCATGTCAGATCTTCTTTAGTTGGTCTCTGTGTTCATCGGACTCCAGATTACCTGACACAGACATCGCATCAAATGGCTCAAAGAAACGGAACCGCGATAGCTCACATCTTTTTGAGAGTCTCAATCTATCTGGCTTCAGGCATGGCTGAACCCAGTGCCTGGACCCCGGGGAGCATCTCTCCCCACCCCTGGCACACCTTCCCCTCTGTGGGCACCCTTCTCAGGCAGCCCCTTATGCGGGCCCAGCTCCTGGAAGGCCCAGGTTCACACCTCAGCAACCCCAATAGAAACACAACTTCTGGATCCCACAGTCGGGATGGAAGAATCAAGTCTCTTCAACTCTGAGTAGGTCTTTGTCTGTCTCTGTGCCCACTTCAGTGGCCAAGCGGGCAGCGTGCTGACAGTTCACGCTGGTGCGGAAGGTCCTCAGTCTCCGACGTCTGACACAAGACGTGGCTCGGTGTAAGAGCTATGTCTCCGAGAGGAAGGGACAAGCACTCCCTGTTCCCTGATACAGCAAAACTTCACGCTTTCTTGTACATCTGAGTCTACCCAAGACCCCACCCAGGTGTACCTGGAAAGGAGGGGTGTGGCTCTCAGGTGGGGAAGAAGGCCGAGCAGGGGACAGGAGAGTGGACCTCCAGTCACAGACTCGCGTCTTTGTTAGAGGCTTGAAGAGCACCCTGGCAACATGTATTGAAAAGAAGTTGCAATACTTTTCCAGTAACACATTTAAAATCTATAAAAGTCACAGTACTTGGCCAAGGGGAACATGAATTAAGAATTCTTTGCTAGTTAAGACCTTTAACTTGTAGAGTATGTGACAGGGAATTTCCTTGATGGTGGAGGGCGAGGGCCTTGAAAAGAGCTGCCGCCTGCACCACCTGCTGAAGGACAGGTGAGGCGTCATGGGTCCCTGGCAGAAAGCAGAGGGACCGACGCTCAAAGGAAAGGGAGCGGATGCCACGCAGGCACGCAGTAGACGCTACACCTGCTCCCCAAACCTGTTGCAACTATTGCCAAACACCCTTCTTCTCCTCGCTCTTTGGAGCGGCCCTGAATCCACAGAGAGCCGGAGTGTTCCTTCGGGCAGTGGGGGGATACTTCATAAGGGAACCCACAAACACCACTGGGTGACGAGCAGGTCCAGATGTGTGCTCAGTGTTGACAGGTGCAGGGGAATCAGGCAAGGTCTTCTGTCCCCAAGGATCTCACAGGACAATGGGAAAAACAGATGTATAGCCTGAGAGTTACAATTTGATGAGTGATTAAAAGATAATCAGGTTTCTGGCCAAAGATGGAGGCATAGGTGGACACACTGTGCCTCCTCTCACAACCAAGATTAAGGACAACAAAAATATAGAACCAAAGGAGGCCAACCAGAACACATGGAAAATTGAATTGTACAGAAGTCCAACAATGATTCACCCATACCAGTAAGAGGGGCAGAGTCGGCAGCCAGCGGAGAGGGGTCACGGTGGGAGAAGGCAGTGGCTGGTGGTCCCAGGTATGCACGCAGGCTGCGGTTGGCGCACCCCAGGTGCACAAGCAGCGGTTGCCGAGCAACAAGCAGACCAAGCGGGGCACACAAGGGGGTTGACCACGGACACACATTCATGCGCAGATAAACCAGACAAAAACGGGCAGCAAGACAGACTACGCGACAAAGGGCCCCAGCACCGGAAGTGAAGCCTGGAGGCACCAATTGAAAACTCTTGCGGGAGTTGAGGCACTGGGAGGGGGTCCCAGCCTCACAGGAGAGTTTGTCAGAGAGACCCACGGGGTCCTGGAATGTGCACAGTCCCACCCATGCAGAGGTCAGCACCAGAAGGGCCCAATTTGCTTGGGGAAAGCAGAGGGACTGGAATCTGAGAGAGAGCGGAGCAAGCGCCACTGTTCCCTCTCAGACCCCACACCCACATCCAGCATCACAACCCAGCAACTGGGTTGCCCCGCCCTTGTGAACACCTAAGGCTCCGCCCCTTACTACCTAACAGCTTCGACTAGACAAAAACAAAAAACAAACAAACAAACAAAAAAAACCCAAAACAAAAATGTCTCAAATGGGAGAACAGATCAAAGCCCCAGAGCTAACTCATCTAAGTGGCCAAGAGGTAGCCAACCTATCAGATGGACAGTTCAAAGCACTGGTGATTAGGAAACTCACAGAACTGGTTGATTTTGGTCACAAATTAGATGAACAAATGGAGGCTACAATAAGTGAAATGAAGGAAAACACACAGGGAACCAATAGTGATGGGAGGAAAACTGGGACTCAAATCAATGGAGTAGACCAGAAGGAAGAAAGAAACAACCAAACAGAAAAGAATGAAGAAACAAGAATTCAAAAAAATGAGGAGAGGCTTAGGAACATCCAGGACATCTTTAAAGGTCCCAACATCCGAATTATAGGGGTACCAGAGGGGAAGAGGAAGAGCAACAAGTGGGAAACCTATTTGAACAAATAATAAAGGAGAACTTCCCCAATCTAGCAAAGGAAATAGACTTCCAGGAAGTCCAGGAAGCTCAGAGAGTCCCAAAGAAGTTGGACCCAAGGAGGAACACACCAAGACACATCATAATTACATTAGCCAAGATTAAAATGAAGGAGAGAATTCTAGAAGCAGCAAGGGATAAGAGCACAGTCATCTACAAAGGAGTTCCCATCAGACTGTCAGCTGATTTCTCAAAAGAGACCTTACAGGCAAGAAGGGGCTGGAAAGAAGTAGTCCAAGTCATGACAGTCAAACACCTACATCCAAGATTGCTCTATCCAGAGAAGCTGTCATTTAGAATGGAAGGGAAGATAAAGTGCTTCTCAGATAAGGTCAAGTTAACGGAGTTCATCATCACCAAGCCCTTATTACATGAAATGTTAAAGGGACTTATCTAAGAAAAAGAAGATAAAAAATATAACAGTGAAAAGACAGCAAACTCACAGATATTAACAACCACACCCAAAACAAAAGCAAATTAAGCAAACAACTACAACAGGAGCAGAAACACAGAAATGGAGATCACATGGAGGGTTAGCAACAGGGGAGTGGGAGAAGGAGAGAGGGGGAAAAGGTACAGAGAATAAGTAGCACAGACGGTGGGTAGAAAATAGACAGGGGGAGGGCAAGAATAGTGTGGGAAATGTAGAAGCTAAAGAACTTATGACTCATGGACATGAACTAAAGGGGGGAACGTGGGTGGGAGGGGGTGTGCAGGGTGGAGGGGAATGATGAGGGAGAAATGGGACAACTGTAATAGCAAAATCAATAAAATATAATTTAAAAAAATAATCAGGAAGAATTGTTTGAATACTTAAGTGATAAAGATGAGTGTACATTTCTAGTAGATCTTGGATAGACTCAAACTTTGCACAAGGAGGCCCCGCCATCTTTCCAGTCTCATTTCACATCCCTACGCTTCACCCCCCAATTCCTAGAACCCCAGCCACTTTGGTCATCTTTAAGGTCTTGAATGTGACCAGTTCTGTTCTACCTCAGGGCCTTTGCACAGGCTGTTCCTTCCATCTGAAATACCCTGTCTTCCACACCTTCAGTCAGCTAGCCCCTTCATCCTTCCAGGCCCAACGTAATCATCGCCTCCTCTAATAGACCTTCCCTGATAACCATGTCTAAAGTATACCCTCCTCCCAATATTCTCCATCTCACTTCATGTTTTTTTTTTTTTCATTCAACAAATTTTTGTGGCATGCCCAGCTGTATGCCAGGCATTTTTCTAGGAGCCAAAGATAAAGCATGAAGCAAACGGGCAAACACTGCTGCCCTTGTGGAGTTTTTATTTTACTTAAGGGCAGAAAGGAGCAACCCAAATACAAATTGATAGAGGGCATTAGACACCATGGAGATAAAGAAAGCAGGAAGGAGAGAGAAAGGTCCTTGTCTCTGACTCTGCTCTGGGGCAACGCAAGCAATGACACTGTTTATAGTTTCAACCTCAGAAATACTGGGGACCCACCAGGCTTAGAAGATGCAAGCAGATTTGAGCCCATTCCTCCAGAATTTGTCATGGTCTCTGAAAACAAAATACACTCTCCCAAGGATATATTCTGACACAATCACACGCTCTGTTTTTGTTCTTCGCACTACTTCGTTCTTCTCGTTTTATTTCTCTACCACTTAGCCGCTGTCTGCTTTCCCTGGATGGCACGATACACGGGAGAGCTTTGTAAGGGCCTTTCAATTCTCTATTTTATGACGAGAAAGAACGATGGTGGATGCGTGCGTATTAACAGAGGTGAAAGACGCCTCCTCTTTTGCTTTGGCTTCACAAACCCCGTGACGACGTGGAAGGGTCTGGACTGACTCAGAGTGCGCCACATCTGAGTGGCCCCTTCCTTTTGAAAAAAATCCTCTAAGAATTTATATTTGTTTTCGCTGCAGGTGATTCATTTTTCTCTCATCCACTTTGAATATATGAAATTTGGCATACATCAAACATAGCACCAATTC
The DNA here is from genome assembly GCA_004027475.1 of Anoura caudifer. Lineage (NCBI taxonomy): Eukaryota > Metazoa > Chordata > Mammalia > Chiroptera > Phyllostomidae > Anoura > Anoura caudifer. The sequence continues at coordinate 3,507 of PVKU01016212.1, read as the reverse complement.
ATTTCCAAGTATTCACCATTAATGAGGGTCGTTTCCAGGCTCTGTGTTCCTGCCCTTTCTTATTAGTAGCTTGCAGCATTTTTATAATAAAAAGTACTTAGCATACTTTAAATCTTCACTGATTTAGAAATCATGTCCAAGAAATTCACTAGTTGTTTTGTTACCAGTTTGAAGTCTAGTTTACAGAAGTGTTTGCCTATATATTTCCAACTAGAATAGTAGTTTTTAATTCAGATTGTGCCTGCGATGATGATGGCAAAGGTGATGGTGATGTTGTTGATGGTGATGGTGGTGGTGGTGGTGGTGATGAAGGTGGTGGTGATGCTACTGGTTGTGGGGATGGTGATGTTGCTGCTGGTGGTGGTGGTTCCCCACACACTGGGAAACATTCGTTGAAGGTAGGAGGTATTAGCTGTGGATGGTTACTACTACAAAATACTCCTTTTGTATTTTAATTCCCTAGTGCAGGTGCTTACAATTTTAACCTTATTAAAGTATTCATAGGTAAACACTTAAGTACCGAAGTCCAGAGCCTTAATCAGCCAGAAACGCCTGAACACAGGTGGGTCCTGCCAACCCAACATCAAGGTCATGTTACCAGCTTGGGCTCTCCTTGAATGGTGTTTCAGCAGGGGTTGGCACAGAGGTTTCTAGGAGAGCCTTGTTTCAGCCTCAGGGGAGCCATTAGCTCCCTAGTTGGGTCAACTGTAGAGCTTTGGGGAAGGAAGTCCCTGCCCAAAGGCGTACCAGGCAGATGAATCTCCTTCTTAAAAAACGAACACTTCAGTGCCTGCTCTGAGCAGGAACCAACTGCCAAGTAGCCCACACATCGTGAGGAGCCATCAGCTTTCACAAATCATCTCAAGATGGCCTCGCCCTGCGGAGACTTGCTCTTGCCTACGATTCAAGGGACCACAGGACCTCTCTCATCTAAAGCACATCAGCCAAGTTCATAAGCCTTCTCCACGAGCCAGGCCAGTACCCAGTGACCTGCTTCTGTGTGGATGGGCCAGAGGAAGACATGGATACAGTGTGTGTTCACCTGGCAGCCACCGCACTCCCGTTTTTCTTTATTTTTTCCTCCAAAATAAATAACTGACTGATGTTCACCCATCATCTAAGGCAAGAATGAGATGGGTAAAGAAATGAATATATTAATCAGGCTCCAGTGGCAGACTTGCCACCTTCTTTCATTAGAGACTGTAATTTGGCTGCTGTGATTTTCAAAGTCAGTGAAACACTAAATAGAAGCATGTCAGCTGGTACCAAATGGATCCCTAAAATAACATTGCTGGGAATGGATCATTTGATAAAATATTCCTAAACAATTTTAAGCTACATAATGAGATGGGTTGGGTTTTTTTTTTACAGCAAACTTGGCAGAATTTTCCTCCAGCTTCCAACTTTCCAAATATGATTTCTTCTTCCAAAATGCTTTTAAGCTTGCTAAAATGAGCTTACTGCCTACCTTCCCCCTATGCTAAATTGTCTCTTTTACATTTTGTAGTTAATTTAAAACCTGAGATTGATGACTTCTTTAGTGCTGAGTCACTAGGGGAGAAATGGCCAAATTTTCAATTACATGTGGGAGAAATGGGAACTCCGGAACTAGTACGGGGCAACATTCAGCATATTCCTTAAGAGACTAGACATGAGAAACTCTGCAGACCGGAGGGGTCTCGGACGCTCCCCAAGAATGATCGTTCTCTTGTAGTTTTGCTCCTGGCAATAAGAAAAGGGAGCTGGGGGGAGGGGTCATTAAATATCTTTGTCTCTCCAGGTAGACCAAATGTGTTATGAATTTAACGTCTGATTCCTAGGGTCTTAGCACCATCCATTATTCCTTGAACCCGAGAACAAAATGTCCTCAGTAAATTCCTGCTGACAGCTTGATGAATGACTCTAAGAATCAGGAAATGACAGGTCTGGGTGTAGACTGGGGTGGCTGGGGGAGGGAAAGCCTTGATTTTATGAAAAATAACTAGTATGGGCTGGATTGTGTCCCCCCCCAAAAAAAAATTCATGTTGACATCCTAACCTTCTGTTCCCCAGAAGATGATTGTAATTGAAGACAGAGTCTTTAAAGAAGTAATTAAGGTTAAATGAGGTTATTAGGGTGGGCCCTAATCAATACAACTGGTGTCCTTATACGAGATTAAGACAGGCACAGAGGAAGGACCATGTGACGACACAGGGAGAGACGACCATCAACAACCCGAGGAGAAAGACCTCTGAGAAAAGAGCCCTGCTGGCGCCTTGGCCTTGGACTTCCAGCCTCCAGAACTATGAGAAAATAAATTTCTGTGGTTCAGGCCACCCAGACCGTGGAACTCGGTTGCGGTAGCCCTAGCAGACTAACACAATAGCTACCTTGCCTTTAACTGAGGTTCTATTCTCTGAAAGCTGACATTGCTCACATGCACGCAGCTTTGGAGTGAAATGTGACATGGTTTCACATCGATGTCACACTTGAACTTGTATGCAATTTGCACCTGTAAAATGCATTGTCTCCAAAGAGATCCAAGTGATTTATAATCCCTAAGAGTGAAAAAAATAAGTGACCTGTTTATGCTAATATTTGAAATCCCCCTATTCCAACTCCTGCCAAAAAAAAGGGCATTTATATCATATCTCAAAAATTAAGTCATATGAACGAAATGTTAAGCCCCAGGGGATCTGCAGGCCAGCATATCTATTAGGCAGTCTATGCACAGGAAGCAAACACTATCAACATTTTCCTCCGTGTTGTATACACCTGGCAACAAGAGGGTGTGTGCTGACAACAAATTAATAAACAGAGAGGAGACCGTGTTCACACAGAGCACGGTGCCAAGTCACTGTTCCTCCGTCACTGTTGTCCCCACTCCCGTGTTCCCAAACCCCCAGCTCACCTGAAATCTCCCCCCTCTGGGATCCTGGCTGCTTTCCCAGGCTCCCCAAAGCACGCCCCCGTGTCTCCTGCTGGCCCCCTCTCCCATGAGGGTCCCAAAGCCTGCGTGAGGTCAGAAGGGATGCTCTCGTCTGCACTGCTGGCCAGTGGGGCCAGTGGGTTGGGGCACAGGAGAGGTGGAAATGCACGAGGGGCGCCCAGGGGCAGGTGGCTGAGCGGACTGTGATGGCAGTCCCGTGTCACATTGACTCCGGCCGAAATTAGAGGTGATTTAATGAGCTGGGGTGTCCAGGGAAATGTCACAACCTGTCAATGTGTCTTTGATGTCAGTGTTCCAGAGACAAGGCTGCTGTCTTCCTGAAGTGGGTCATGAGAGTCAGCCCAATCAGAGGACAGTGCGGGGCGCCTCTCTCCCCATCCTCTCAGTTTTGATTGAATTATTAAGAGATGATTGTCTGTGCAGCGGAGAGGGGCAGGGAGGGGCCCCAAAGTCAGCCAAGCCCAAGGCCCATTCAGAGAACTGTTAGGCACTTACATCTCGGAGTTGATGGGCATCGACTTCTCCTCCAGCTGTCTCAGAGCCCTCCCTCCCTCCCCTGGGGATTAGCGTGCCAGCC
>PVKU01016211.1:0-15445 GCA_004027475.1 Anoura caudifer | reverse complement strand
ATGAAATTAAATGCATTAGCATAAGATACATTTACTTTACTGCACAACTACACACAGAGACATAAAATATAGGCCCCACACTAACATTTTAGCAGATTTTTCTATCAAGGCTGGAATGGTATAATAATTTCCCCAAGTGACAGAGGATCTAATTGGATAGTTAATTTCCTCAGCATATTTCTGCTTTTTCATATATTTATGGTCTTTTTCATTTAAAAAAAAAGAAAGAAAAACTTGACCTTTAAGGTCAAAAACATACTCAATGGGCAGGTAAAATCTGCCTGATGGGTGCTCCCAGCAGTTTCAAAGCACCTCTAGGCACCACCGCAATGGCCTTATCCCCCAAGGGTCACAACGAGGGACCGTTTCACGTGAAATGGAGCACTGTTCACGCACGAACTCCCACAGGCCTGCCAGCAATGCACCAGCAGATTCCGGCTTTTCCCAGCTTCCAAGAAAATGGTACAGGAATTTTAAATTTTCAAATTTAAATTTAAATTTAAATTTCTTGATTGTGCAGTTTGTGCAAAACCGTTTAGTAATTGACCGGGAAAGCTGCAACAGAATAGGAAACAACATCCCCTATCGCCAACGAACTGTAAGGAAGAAAAATTCTCGCACATTTTTTTTTAATTCCAATCCTGGAACAAACAAAAATATTCACTAGAGCTTCCACCGACTGTCAGTAATCCTTATTTGTGGGAGTTGTGTAGTACCGACTTACTCCTTCATTCTTCTGAATAATTCCATATGGCATATTTCTAAATGAAAATTTTACTTTGTAAAATCCTCAAATCTTCAAATCCTCTCCAAGCCTCATTAGTCAGCCAAAGATACCAGGATGTGTCACAATGGCTCCACTGAGAATCGCTGTCCTGGCTGCCGCGGAAGAGGAAGAGCTCGCCAAGTGAATGAATGAAGCGATACAGCCGAGCCAGCGCCCAGCCTCACTACAACGCCCACTCGCACTTGCAGCCTGTTCGGAATCAGACGCTGGACTAAAATTTAACCACAATGCAGACCTCGCAGGCATGAATGAGGCGATTCACTCCTTGGGACTTTGACTTCTTCAGCGCAGTAGCTAAAGGTCAAGGAACTGGGTTAATGAGAACAGGCCACTAGGCTGGCGATGGAGCAGGTAGTAGAGACAGCCAGGGGCGGGGACTCCTCCCCATTGCAGTGGAGTCAGGGCAGAAATACCCTTGGGCAAAACGGCCCTGTTCTTGTTTTTGTTTTGTTTTGTTTTTTGTTTTGTTTAGAAGCTTGATTGTTTAGTTTATAGATTATCTGTCTCCTCTAGCGCTTCTTTTTGCTTTTAGCATCATCTTTTAACGATTTCACTGGTGATTGCCACCTGGTAGAGGATGAACCTGGGAAGGAGGCTGAAGGGCAATTCGGGGTAGCCCAATTTCACTACCTGGCAGTAAGTTCAGCAAAACAGATTTATTGTAGAAAACAGAACAAGATGAGCGAAGTCTTCACCGATGGTAAACTCAACTGATAAGCAAGCAGATTTACAAAACACTTAAATGAAAGGTTAATTATAATTCTTCGCTTTAAAACAGCCTGCTTTATAAAATGATTCTGCTTAGAACTACGTTTAATAGACATAAAATCCTTGGTTTAACATACGCTTTAACTTACCACAGTGTATTTTGCATGTGGTGCTTCAAGGGCACACCTAACGGGAAGCTTCCCTGTGTTACAGGGTTAGGGTTAGGTGGCTAAAATTATCGTCATTTTGATTCACTTCTATCGTCTCAGGACCTCCAGAAGCAAAGCAAAGGTCTTTGATTTAGGTTTTCAACACTCACTTTCTCCAATTTCATATGAGACTCTTTTTTGCATCATTAAAGTCATGAAGTGGAAAAAATAATGTGCATCTGGAGAAAAAAAACCAATCTTACCTTCCATAATCATAAAATAGAAAGCAAGCATTACACATGTTCTGATTCCCAATATACCAGATTAGACAGATATTTCTATCGCTAAGCTAATCACCTGGAACACCACTAACCTTCTAGATAAATTCTTGAAAAGATAAGAGAAAATGACTCAAACAGCAAAAATGCTCTAATAAAAAGCCCTAAGCATCCCTATTTGGAACTACCATTACAAAATCTTCATAATGACCTTTCATCCAGAAACACAGTGCTTTAGTAACAAGTATGACACAGAGAACGTTTTTGGTTCTTTCTGGATTACAGTCAACAGATGCCATTTGGTCAACCAAGTTTGATGGCAGAGGAAGACCCTCAAGGGAATATCAGCAAAGCTGCCCAGGGTGTGATGAGGCCCCAGAACAGTCCGGGGCCACACAAGACAGGAGAGAGGAGAGGGACATGGCTGGGGCTATCAGGGAGGGCTTCCTGAACACAAGATGGCATTCTAACCACCAAAGCAGCAAGAAATGATTTACAAAAGGAGTGATAAAGGGCAGGGGGTGGAAAGAAAATAAGAGGGACTATCCTTTAGTTTGCCATTTTTAGAAGCTTCAGCACATGCGACTCAGACAAAGCAATCACGTCCTGGCTGTAAGGGCAACCACCCAGGCTCACTAACCGCACACGCATGTGTGACAAGGGATGAACTATTATCTGGACATCGTATTTTGGTGATACAAGCACAGTGTGTCCACATTACTTTCAAAAATCCAATTCCATCAACTGTACCACTGCACACCCTTCTCACGGCCCCAGCTCAGCACAAGAGCTACCACTGGACGAGGAACTGTGTTCGCTCGCACACACTCAAGTTCAAGGAACCTTTACCTGGAAAAACTGCTGGTTTCCCCAACCATTTCAAACAACACCAAGTTTGATCTAGTTAACTTAATCACTAATGTACGCTTATGTGTGTACACACAGATCTGTACATAACGCATGTACATATAGTAACGGCATCCAATTTTAATATCGGAAATCCCAAATATCTGAAAAATAGGTGTGTTTATATATTGATGTATGGAGGTGATGTCAAATTTTAAAATACAGAAAAACAACTATCTCTAGTTAAGAAATGAAGAAACAGAGTTCACATTACAGGAAGTTTCCAATGAGCTCCAGAGGAGGGGCGGACCGCCACCCACTGACTGAAGCATCAGCTCCTGCAAGAGACCTCCCGCACATCTTCCCTGCAGGCCAGTGACTCTCAGAGGAAAACAGAAACATTCTTACTTCTGAAAACACACACAGTAGAGAAAACCAATGTCAGTGCGCCACTGGTCCGGATGACAGAGAAACCCACTGGGGAATAAAGGAAATCACTCCTGAGGAAAGAAATCCGGGGCCATGAGGAATGCTTATTCTACAGGCATTGAAGAGAAGGATAAATGAATGTTATTTTCATACATTCCAGAGAAAGGGGGGTACATACCTTTTAACATGTTTTATAGACTTCTTTTTTTGAGAGAGAGAGAAAGGAAGGAAGAGAGAGAGAAACATCGTTTAGTTGTTCTGCCCACTCATGCATTCACTGGTCCCTTGTGCTGACCAGGGAGTGAACCCACCACCTCGGTGCATCAGAACCACGCTTTAACCAGCTGAGCCACCTGGCCAGGGCCAACTTTCCACATGTTTTGAGCCTCATGGTTAAGAAAATCGGGTATTATTGTCACTGCTTCTGGAGCTTAAGAGCTGTTCTTGAAAAATAGCTGGGGGGGGGGGGGGGGGGGTTGGTGAAGATTTCTTTAAGAGATGTTGCTTCTCACCTTCCAGAAGCTACCTGTCCTTAGTTTGAGACTGATTTCTCCCAACTTAAGTAACTTATATTGCCATTTGAAATGCCACCTAAGGAGGAGAGACACCATCAAATGCTGCCATCTCCAGGCCTTTGCCCTCAAAGTCCTGAGGTCCCTTGCTCTGCTTTTCCTTTTCCTGGGTCCATAGTCCTAATCCTCCTGCCACCTGCCATGTAACTCACTTATCACACTCTTGGTTTGCCCACCTCCCAGTTAGAATGTGAGTTCCTGGAGGTCATGCTTCTTTGATGCGCCGCCTTCTCTAGCTCTTAAAATAGTGCCTGGCAGCCCTGGCTGGGTGGCTCAGTTGGTGAGAGTGCCATTCCAGTATGTCGAGGTTGTGGTTTACATCCCCGGTCAGGGCACGTACAAGAATCAACAAATAAGGACACAAATAAGTGGAACACCAAATCAATCTCTCTCTCTCTCTCTCAAAAAATCAATAAAAGAGTAGTGCCTCACACAGAGTAGGTGTTCAATAAATATCTGTTGAATCTGGGGCTTTAAACAACCTTTTAAATAACAGTAATGCTGTACAGCAAACGTTTATGAAGATGGAGCACCCACCACGGGCCCGGCACCATGCTGTGCCCTTCGAACCTGTGCAAGAGGCTCACAGCAGCCCTGTGAATTACATACCCGGTTACCAAGGAGAATTAGGAGAAAGGCGTCCTCTTGGTTCCACCTGACTTAAAGAGCTGACACTGTTATGTCTCCAAGTTCTCAAACCCATCCAACAACTACGACAGCAAACTGTGAGTTAACCAGCTGAGCAAGTGCCTTCACAGATGACGTCAAACATGAGACACAGACTCCAGAGGCAATTCTGGAATGATTTTGCTCCTTGCTGCTATGTTTATACTTCTCCCTCAGTCTTAGAAGAATAACTTCTGTAATACTTCGCAGTTCATGCTTTTACAAGTATTATCAAATTTGATCTTAGCCATTAAAAAATACATCTATAACCATACTCTTCAACTGGCTCTCCGAAGAGAAAGAACATCTTGTCCACAGTGTACCTGAATGAGAAACATCTTCAGAACAAGGCCTTCTGAGTGGTAAGTTTTGTAACTTGCAGAGCAGATATTAGCTCTTCAGATTTCATCTCACCTAAAGAAAGGGACTAGGCGAAAAGCGACAGCTCTAAAACTCAGCCCAGCTGGACCCACATGCCAAGGCTGCAAGAAACTGTCCTCTTAGTGCCCCAGTTACTACCATCTGGACTTCACATTTCCTAGGAAAGGCTAATAGGAAAAGAACAGAAACAATTCCCCACAATGAATAACTCATTCATTGCTACATGAACTATTCTGGCAATACCTAAAGCTGAATATTCACGGGGTGGTTCTGTGCTCAGCCCTATGGGAGATGCAGTGAAATAGAAATGCATACATTCCCATCCTCATGAACTACTGAGAAGACTAGAGACAAGCTTTAAAGACAGAAAAATTAACTGAAAAAACAAAAAACAGAAATGGGAGACAGCAAAGAAAGCTTATCATCTCAAGAAGGAGCAGGCATTTAGTAAGCCATTGCAAAGTCTATAATAAATATGTAATAAAACACGGTCTCAAATTCCACTTCTGTTACAAAGGAATGCACTCTTCAAGTCTTGTTACAATTATACTCATTCTTTAAGATCCAGGTAAAATGTAGCAATCTCTGTCATTTTCCCTGGCCTTCCCTCAACCTTCCACAAAGCTTTGCCATATCTCAAATTCTCCACCTACCCCTCATCGCGCATCTGACCTTCCTGATGGGCTGCTGGCCAGCTCCATGAGAGCCAAGGCACAGCTCCTAAGAGTATGGTACCTGGCAGTCAGTAAGGGCTTAGCAATTTTTGTTTCAATTGAATAAAGAATTTACTGCCTCTTAAACCCACAGCTCTATCTTCGTGGAGAAAAAACTCAATACATGACCTCTGAGTTATTCAAGGATACATTTTAAATATCCTCTTTGGAAAGTAAAAAAACTTAAGCAACAAAAAGGAAATTAGAGTATGTACGTGACATAGTCACTGATACAGCTGTAGGGAAGTGGGCAGCAAGAGAGTGCATGTCGGGAATTCGTGGGGAGTTTCCACAGTGACTGCAGGACCAGAGTGTTAGACACCCTGAATTCGTGGGCGAGCTCTGAACACTGAACAAGTCTCCTGCATCCTGTATGCTTTTCCAGTCTTTTGCTACATGCTCATGTAGGTGGAACTGTCTGCACTGGAGTCTAATTCTGATTTATATAGTATAAACACGGATTTTGGCAATCTATCGAATTTTCTGGAAATGAAGCTGCATAAATTGAGAGGAGACTTTGTTTCATCTGGAAGTTCATGAAGAGTTGTTCAGCATTTTGGAAGATCAGGTCCTGGAGAGCAGTGTGCCCACCTGCTCGTGTGGCTCTGAACCTAGAGCAGTGAAGTCACAGGTGACTGTGCGCTGTGTCCCTCGGCCGTGTACACTGGCTGCCCCCGGTCTCCCTGCACCCCAGATGGTCCTCTCTGCCCCATCCCTTCGGACAATGTCCACTGCAAACTTCCAACTCGGAGCACTTGACTCATTTTGTAGCTTTCTTCCTTTAAACTCAACCCCAGGACCGAGCTGTTCCCTGTGCGTCCCACACTTTTCTGTGTCTCCAAGGATTCGTCCAGGCCATTCCTCCTCCAGATACACCTTCTACCTTCCTCTGTCTTCCCACACCCCACCATCCCCCAGGACCCACCTACGTGATCCTTCTTTTATAAATTCTTCCTAGATACTACCTTTCAACGAGGACTATTCCCCCTTGGACTGACCATTGCAAGAACAGGCTGCTTTGGTAGCAGACTGTGTTCTGTTTAGCATTCTACAGCCTGATGCTGTCTTCTAATGTTTCATGTTTTATGTCTCCCCAAGAGAATACAATCTGAGTGTGGGGCCCAGAATATGTTCTTTCTGATTCGTAATCTGTGTTGCAAAATGACTGGCAAATGGTGAGTGTTCCACAGAAACCTACTTAACTGATGATCAACTCTTCACTCTTTGTTTACAGAGCACTGAACAAGGCATGGCAGGCTGCAAAGGCTGACAAGCGCCAAATGGGTAAAAGGCTGGCTGATAACAGGCTAGCTCACAGTGAAAAGATAAACACTTTCATTGTCCACTGGTCCCACCTAAAATTTATCTTCAGTAGTGTCTTCCTAAGGAGGACACCGTGAGAGTCTTACTTTAAGTCAGGAAGGACTGGAGGGGGCAATTTATATCACGCAGATACCACAATCGAACCTCGGTTCTCGAACAACTCAGTTCTCAGCCAAGCGGCTCACAGGAAAAATGTCTCGGTTGTCTATAAAAATCCAAGTCCCGATTCTCTACCCAACGACCCTTTCATACTGATACCTGTGTGAGCGATCGATCAGTCACTCATCTCTCGGGTGACAAAGAAAGGAGATTCTGTTTTCGAACAGATTGGCTGTCAAACATTTTTTCCGGGATGGAATGAAGTCTGAGAACTGAGGAGGCACTGTCCTATCAAATGTTTTCACAGTAATGGGAGACACAACGGCAGATTTACAGGTCCTGAAGCAAGCCGCCAGGACCCCGACTGCGGGGTTAGCTCTTCAGGGCACACGTACGTCCTCACAGGCACCACGCCTGTGCAGGTGCCTGTCACCAGTGGTGCCTGATGATGGCTCTGCAATCCACATGACCAGTGAAGAAAGCTGGGTGTCAGATACAGACTGCTGTGATTAAAACTATAGGAAATGTCAGAACTTCCTATATTCAAAACATAACTTGCATCCACGTGGAAGTTATCTGTCCCTGCCTTGGCTGGTTGAAGCTTATGTTAAACTGAAAGTAAGTGATAATAAGCTCATTTGTCTTGAGGTAGCACGAAACATTTGTGGCCAATAAGCATTAGTCTTAATTTCTCAAACAATAAAAATAACGCAGGGCAGTAAAATACTTCAGCAACATAACCCAGCGTCACATCTCATCTCGCTGACAACAAATGACTATCATTCATGACATGAATTGACTAGTAATTAAGTAGATGAAAAAAAAGACAGTAAACAGCCAGAAAATTGGAGGTCAGGAGGTTTCGTTCCTATGCAAGTATGAGCACAGGAGAAACAAGATTATTGTAAACTACAGACCAGAAATTCTAAAGCAAACCAGTGCAGCTCAACAGTTAACTAGAAATGATGGATACAACAACCTACTTCCCTTATGAGGAAATGCCTCTGAAGAGACAAACACAGGCAAGAGAGATGATCACATGCTAGACACCTTGGGAAACTGAGACTCTACTGAGACCCTTGCTCAGCCAAGCCATGCCCAAGCTGACGACCGCGGTTCCTCAGCACAGGCAGGGCAACGGCCAAGGGGAGGGCAAAGGAAGAAGCCCATGGGCGACGAGCCAGGCGGTTTCACACCTCTTAATGCAGAGGGGAAAGCAACACTTTGTGCTCCCAAAGCATTCACAAATGGTTTTCTCCAGAAAACCACACTGATGACGGTCAGAGAGACGTCAAACAAGCACATGGGCAGACACCAGCAGCCGTGCAACTGTAGTTTACAAAATTCCATACAGGACACTCAGGAGCAGCTTTGGTTCCCTCTCACACTGCGACTGCTCTAGCAATGAGAGAGAGCAAATGAAAAATCAAGGTTTTCAATAGGTAAAGCTGCTCCTCACTTAACAAAGCAAGCCAGAGTTGCCAGGAAGCATTGGCTTACCAAAGAGTAGCTATTTCTCCTTTCTTTCTGCCTGAGAAACTGTCTGCGTTGTGACATCTCTAACTCAATTATGTGTGTCTGTGAAGATGCCATCAACTACGTGGATTTGACATTTCGGAAGGATCTGGCACCACGCTATTTCTTGCTCAAAATTTTCCACTCATTCGCACGATGCGCAAATTGGAGTGCTGTAGCTGAAAACAGGAAAAATCTCTTGGCTGGGCACCAAGGACTTCGGGGCGTTTTGGTTTCTGCCCCTTGGCCTGGGCAGGCCCTAGAGAAGCCGGATGCCTGGCATGCCACAAGCTGTCCTCTGGACACCACTCGACACCCTCACCAGGGAGGGTGGGTCCCAGGGCAGGAACCAAAGAATTCCAGACCTGGTCCCCTCAAAGAGATCCGGTCTGTAAATGATTAATACTCCCCTCACTCGAGCAAGACGCCCTCTTTAAAGAAATGCTTCGGCACTAACACTCCTAATAAATGGCACGAGGATGCTTCTGGGCAAGGAAGCAGAGCACCAGTCACGCACACAAGAGGGACTCAGGAGTTGAACTGAATGTGAAGAAGCTTAGGCGATAATTAACCAATTTACTTCATTTACAGCTTACAGTGTATGTGTGCCTAAGAGGGACAAATGATCAAAACAAAATCTATTTCTATAAAGTCTGAGAGCTTTTCCAATAAGTATACAACAAAAATTCTAAGGGACGGGAAAGGGCCATTGAACTGAAGGTGGTTTTTCTTTCTTCTTTGTTAGCTATATATAGAGTAATGGTGCATCTTCACAATGTAGCATCTTTGAGAGATAAAATGTGCCGCTTATGGTAAGCACATATGCCTTGCATCTCCCCCTAACACGCTCCTTAGGTGTCTATCGGCAGAAGAGGTATGAACTGGATGAACCACAAATGTGACGCGATTATAGTCTGGTACAGACGGGACTTCTGTATTGCAAACAGTTGATGGGGAGAGCATGAGCAGCCATATGAAAACACAGGGTTTTTAGTGAAATAAAGAGATCGTGGTTGGGGCAAGGAGAGGAGCGGGGCCCAAGTGCATCACCAGGGACCATTCCGACAAGGCTGGCCAGAACTATACCGAATTTCAAAAGCCGTAGGTCTGCTTCAAGTCTGTTCCAAGCCTGACCTTCGGCTGGCTTCCCCTCCCGGAGGCAGACTCCTGCCCCTGCTCGGGCCATTCCCAGCTCTTCTCCAGGTGCCCCGCGGAGTTCCTGTGCCTGCAAAGGCTGCACTTCCTGTGCAGTGACACCCATGGTCAGGACGTTTCAAAATGTGTGGCCTTTATTCGAACCTTATGGGCACCTAAGTTTTTAAAATAAGACCTAAAAGCAGCTTTCAAAATGAGATCCTGAAAAGACAACTGGCCGGGAGTGTTTTGACAGACAACGCTACCTGCCTCTCAGGATGCAAGTCATCTCGGCCAACGGGCCCTGTCCGCAACCCTGGAAACACTCGCCGAACACCCGCTATGGGACACTGATCACGTGTCACAAATTGGGACCTTAGGACGCAGGCCGTGTGATGTAAGACACTTATAAAATAATGCAGCATAGAAAATAAGTCATATTTAGGGTGTGGAGAAGGCCTATTTAAAAATACAAGTGAAGGCTTTAAAAAACAACATTAAAGGAAGTAAAATCCATTGAAGCTGGACAATTAGAAAGGCTTTGCAGAAGAAACAGCTGTCAGCTTCACCCTACCAGTTCTGTGGGATACTCCGTGATCTCTCTCTGGGAGAGGTAACCATTCTCATCTTTGAATCCACCAGAGCTGGCACAATCCCATGCATACAGCGAACACTCCATAAAGCTCTAACGAATTGAAATAAAATGAGAGGAAGAGAAGAGCAAAAGCCCTGGAGACGGAGGAAGCGGTAAGGGTGATGGGGGGACAGGGGGGAGAAGGCACAAGGGGTGTTTTGGGAAGTGGCACCTCTGAGTGAGAGAGAGAGGAATGAAGAGAGGCTGGAAAACAGTTGAGCTGGTGTCGAATCCCGGAAAACATGAAACATGACATCAAGACGTCAGGGTTATAATTGTGTAAGAAAAGGGAGGGATGATGATTAGAGTCGTGCCTTCAGAGAGTTCTGATAAAAGTACTTCAGATGATTGAGACAGGGTGGCTGACACTGGAGAGCCGAGGCTCTTCAATAAGCGATTGCCAGGTACAGACAAGAGCGGGGTAAGTTCTGAGCCAGGCCGACCGCAGCAGAAATGGGGAAAAAGCGCCACAGAGAGGACAGACACCACCGAGACAGAACTCATGGAACTGAGCGGGTGCAGGGAGAGGAGGTGGAAGCAGACAGACAAGTTTCAATGTCTTTTGATTATGAGAACAGCAAAGTCCATCCATACACATAGGAAGTGAGCAGTCGGGGCCAGAGGATGAATCTGTTAGTAAATGTCTGATCACTTACATCAAAATCTCCACATGCATCTGAAAATGTGGGAACAGGATCCAGGCTCAAGATTCCGACCTCACCTGCCCAGCTGAACCCTGGTAATCGGTGAGATCCGGGGGAAGGAAGCTACTCCTGGCTGCTATCAAATGTGAGAAGTTGTTTTTGACTCAGCTCTAGAGGAAATAGCATACAGAGGGAAGGTTTCTTCCTTCTTTCTGATAACAAATCACACTTCACTTTCCCCCCTATCCACCACGATGCATACATCTGTTCGAGTCCACTCTTAGGATAACCTTCACATTTGGAAATCTACTGACCATGTCTAGGTCTTACCTGAGCTACTTCTTTGTCTTTGTCTGGCATCTTTATTTTTATGTCATTGTTTCATTTTATGTGTCCAATACCTCCAAAATTATTTGTTAAAAAATGAATGAATGATTCTTAGTATGTGCTATACAAATGGTTGAAGGTTAATTAGCAGTATAACTAAATAGTAACGCTGCTGGTCCCCTTCAGACAAATTAAAAAAAAAAAAAAGAATGAAATAACTATGGCTTGTAGAAAGCCACCTCAAATCCTTTGTGGGAAAGCAGATGTAAATAAATATATATTCAAAAATGGCTTTATTTGCAGGGATGATATCTGACTTCTTATGAATTACAGAGGAAGGTCTCTCTCCAACTAACAAAACCTCCTAGAGTTTAAATGCCTATGTTTTAAAAGGCAAATTTTTAAAAAATGATTAACTTAATTATAAAACAACTTAGCAAAAAGATTCTCTCTAAGTTAAAACTCTAAGCTGCATGATAAGAAAAAAAATTTCAAGCAAGAATTATAAACTTTTGGCAAGCAAAATCTAAAAATTAAAGCATCTCTAGTATAATAATACAAAGCCTTAAGAAAATGGTTTACAAATGCATCATTTATGTACCATTTTTAAAGAGAAAAGCTACTGAACAAAACAGGCCACACGATGATCATTCAACAGTAAATGTTATATTCCATTCCAAATAGAGGTGCTTGTTGTGTGTGTGTGTGTGTGTGTGTGTGTGTATGTATAATGAATATAAACTATGATCTCTTTGTGTTTGTCTTGGTTTCAGCCTAATAGGAAAGCCCCAAGCTCAGGGGCCTCCATTCAACGTGCTGTGCTTCTACAAGTCCAGTCTGTTCAACAGACAAGTGGGAGTCTGTCCTCTCCCCTGGCAAGCCGTATCGTAAGCTCCTAGCTCCTTTTAACCAGTCACCAGGTCTTGTCCCCCTCACTGCCACACCCCAAATGCTCAGGCACCTAGAGAGCTTACTGGGAAGTATCCAAGGTAGATCCAAATATACATACTTTCCTTCTACACCAAACGTCTCCCTCCACTCACCCACCCATGGGTCCCAACCAGGAAAGCGACAAGCCATTCTGAAGACACATCACCTTTGAGAAAAACAGTTTTTCATTCTAAGTCTTCCTCATTTGTCTTAGGAATTATGCCCAGGAAATGCAGCATTTTACGTCAAGTAGGTGTCCTGGGGATCCTTGCCACGGAGAGGATCTCTCCGGCAGGTTTTGCTACCTGTAAATCCTTGCTGAAGGTCTATTGTTCAGGTGTTACTTATTGAGGAGTCTATGTACTAGACATTTAAAAGCCCCTTTTTTGACTTTGTAAAAGCAATTGAGACCACGTATATCATCTCCATTCTGCACATGAGGAAACAAACTCCGAAAACCATGTATGTTCAAAAGCCTTTGGCTTTTTGTCCACGTGACACTACTTCTCTGGAGAATTCTGTGTTCACAGGGCTTAGAGTGCAACACAGCTCCCAGCACTTCAGTCTTTCCACACAGGTCGGCGAGTCCCTTCCACCTGCGGGCTGAGGGACGGCTTCCAAGAAGAGATGGTGGTTGTGTCTTGAAACGTGAGTCGTGAGTCGCATTGGGCAGGTGGAGGGGAACATGTGTTTAAGCCCTGAGGACATGGAAGGGCCTGACACCTTCTAGGAACTGAGGAGCTCAGCGGGACTGAACACCACATGAAGGGTGAGGGTCAGAGTGGAGAAAGGACAGGGAGGCAGATGGCCGATCGTGACGCAAACAGCAGGCCATGCTAAGAGGCCGAGTAACAGGGACACCAGCAGTAGAGTGAGTTGATAATATGTGCATTTTAGAAACTCCATATAGCTGTTTTTGACTTTAAAAAGGACCATTTCACATCCATTTGGAATATATTTCTCTATGAGCTCACACTCCCATTTCCTCAGATATTTTCTACTCACCTTTTCCTCCTCCTTTCTGTCCTCCCTCTCCATCCCCTCATCAGATCAGAACTTCCCTATCATCCCTGCCATCCCTGGCGCCTGCCATGTCTGTGCCAGCTCCGCTGCCCTTTGGGGACAATGAAGGAGGTGCCCCTCCTCCTCTGGTAAGAGGCCTTGCACCCCAGGACCTCTGGATCTCATTCCATTGCATGCCCTCATGGCCCCTTTCTATGCTGTGCCATCCCCAATCACTCCCACTAGAAACAAAAATGCTCCAACATCTCCCGTGAGGAAGTGCCCGCCCTTAGCCCCAGACCCTCTGCTAGCTTCCTCTAGAAGAGACGTCTACACACTGTCCTCCCTCACTCACTCCCCATTGCCTTCTCAACTCTCTCCAGCTGGGCTCCTACCACGGCATCTTAAAAGCTCCAAATAACTGAATCAATTATGTTTTTACATTTAGGTTTAGAAGTAATTAAAACTACATAAAATTGGAAATCAACTTCTTGGGATCATTAGCCACAGAGCCACAGGCGGTTATGACTACCAGCTTAGACAGCACTGACCCCCAGCAATTTTTTTTCAAAGATGTAAATCACATCACGTCACTCCCCTGATTAAAATCCTTCCTTCAGTTGCTTACTGGTGTACTCTGCACAAACACTGAAACTATTTTTGACAAAACCTGCCCAAACTCTCTGGCTACCCTTCTTTGCCATATTTTCTCCCCTGCCCCATGGGCTCCTGTGATACAGACCTAAGTTCCTCCAACACGCAGCTGTTTGGCACCCCTATAGCATTCTTAGTGTGCACTGCTCCTTCTGCATTGAATGCTTCGCCCTAGCTCCTCCCTTGGCAGATCCCTGTCCCTCGGCTGCTGTGGCACCTCATCAGAGACAAGCTTCCCTGACTAGCCCATAAATATGTCCCCCTCTATCATGCTTGGTCACCATGCCCTGATCATTTCCGTGACTGCATCCTTACTCCCTTGTAATTATACATTTAGTATCTGCTTATTATTGTCTTTTCACTGGACTGCAAAGCCCACAAGGACAGGGAACGTGCCTGCTCACTTGTGAATGTCTTTTTGCTGCTCAAAACCGCATCTGGCACACAGTGAGGACTCAATAAACAGCACCGTAGGCTGTGGATAAACCAGGTGCAACACAGGCTGAGCCCTCTCCATTATACGTGCCGACTCATTCATTCAACATCTGTCTAGGAGTTACTGTGTGCTACCAGTGAAGATAAACAAATAAACTGACTCTGCCCTCAAGAAGCTCACAGTTTAGTGGGAGAAGTAGATGAGACAATTTAACACAATATAATAAGCATACTATTAAAGAACTGCTCAGAGTTATGGGTGCCAGGAAGAGGAACAAGTGACCTGGGAGAGATGAGGGAGTGGAAGGCGGCGGAGGCTTCCAGGAGGAGAAGCCAGCTGAGTCAAAAATAACAGGGGTTAACCTGGCGAAAGAGCATAACATTATTCCTATAAAGGGCTCTACATGCAAAGGCAAAGAAGTGTCAAAAAACCATGCTGACTGTGCACAGGGCATCAAACGGAGCTGAACGCGAGCACACCAGACGACCTAGTGACTAGCCCATGCAGGACCTTCGTGCCACGCCAAGAACCTTAGATTTTATGCTGGTGGCATCAGGAAAAGTTTTCACTGAGACAGTGACATCATTTTATTTTCATTCCCTATCAGTCGTGCCATGGCTGTATGGAAGGCAGACTGAAGGGTCACAGAGGGGAAGACATCACATGTATGGCTACCAACCAGAAGATGAAGGATGACAGCTTGAGCTCAGTCCCTGGCTAGAGGAATTCGGCATAAGCAATCCATTCAGAAATACTTGGAAAGTAAATTAAGCTGTTTGGAGGTCACCGGTGACCCCAGCAAGGGATTTTCCAGTGTCCTGAGGGGAAAGGGAAATATGTTTCCACAGCTGCGGAAATGACAGGGACTGTAGAAGTGGCAATCAGTGGTTCCCAAACCTGGCCACTGATCAGAAGCACGAGGAGAGCTTTTGAGAAATGATGGCTAGACTCCGTGACCACTGCGTCAGTCTCCATGAGCAGAGTTTGGCAACCCTTGTTTTGACAAGTTCCTCGGGGAAATCACACTCAAATCTCCACATCTTTGCTTTGAAGGAATAACTCAAAGATGGAGGCACAGGGGCTAGGAGAATTAGTCAATATAAAATAAATCTGTTACTGAAAGGCAGGGTCTTCATTCCCAGTACCAACCTGTCTTAAGTCAGATCAACAATTTAATTAGTAAAAACTCAATAAAAACTAAGTGCCTGAAACAGAACT
>PVKU01016210.1:0-15435 GCA_004027475.1 Anoura caudifer | reverse complement strand
CAAAATTGCATTTTTGAGAATGAGAAAATTATTATGGCCTCAGTATTAGATAATAGCAAGAAACCACTGTTAATTTTGTTAGGTTTGGTGATTTCACAGTGTGGTATTTAAAGAAAAAGTTCATAATTGTTTAGAGAAAGATGATCAAATATGTAAGAGAGGAATGAAAGATGAATGAAAATTGATTTAAAATATTTTTCATTATAAATCATACACTAAATGTATCAAATTATTAATTTTTGAATGTGGACGATGGATATATAAAACTTTATTGTACTACTTTTTCTATAGTTGTGTATGTTTAAAATATTTTAAATAAGTATATTTTAAAAAACTTCAAAGGAAAAGTAAGACCATTAATAAAACTAGAGGCTGTGCTAATGGCCTATGGGATGAACCTGCAGAATAGCTTGTAACATTACCTTCCATGAGTATTTGTGTGAAAACTGTTCCCAGAGAACTGTTCATCTCCTCACTGTTCCCACACTTTGGGGAGAGTGTATGATGTTTTGCCTCAGTGGAACCCACTGATTTGACTATTTGTGTTGGAGTACTGAGCAAACCCTTTTTAAGCACAAAGTATGTGACGGTTGAAGGATGGTGACATTCTGTCACACTAGAGAAGTGTTTATCTGAGTAAAGGCTGGTGAGTTGAGGGGATTCCAAGAGAGAAAGCACAGCATGAGCCCTTCATTGCCTATCCAGATTTAGTGAATGAAAGGTACAAAAAGGATAATCAATAATCAAAACAAAACAAAACTGAAACTTGCCACTGTGTGATAGGTCAAAACCACAAGTGGAAATCAATTAATTACAACCTGATAGAAAACTGTCCTCAGAATAGCACCAGTATCTTCATGTGTAACACAGCATATGCCATGTTGGATCAGGATGAGCAGATAGAAAAGGTGCCCCAAGAGCAGTCCCTGGCCCAAAAATAGAAAAGAAAAGTTGTGCAAATTGACATGCTGGTAAACACAATTGATATATCAACATGTGGAAAGAGCCTATGGATGTAACCATGAGGTGGCATGATTTACTTTTATAATCAATCGTTACGGAATTGATCCAGGCAAAGGCAGTGTGTCCTTCAAAAGGTTTCCTTGAAGCCTCTGCTCCTATTACAAAAAGTAAAAAATGTTTGGAATTCATGACTCCTTTTCCTGCTACAAAGGAAAGTAGAGTATTCTTTGTTTACTATTATTTTATCATCATTTTGTGTGTCTGAAATAGGTTTATTGCAGGTAATCTACATACAATAAAATGTACCAATTTTAAGTTTGATGACTATTGTAAACACCACCTCAATAAAAATATGAAACTCCAAAAAAAATAAAAGAATTTCTTTGGCATAAGGATATGTATTTACATTCTTTATACACTCTCTAAAATCTTTGAAATTTGGGGGCACCAATCTAAGTACTTGAATTCTCTCTTTTAGACATAGGATCCCATTTGGAGTCAACACAAGTAGTTTTGATGCTCTCTTTTAAAGTTTTATGCAATTTCCTTGACTTTTTGTATAAGATGACTAATTTGCCTCATATGGAACAAGCAAACAATATTAATAAATAAATTAAGGCATTTTTCCTCCTAATTTTCATTACTAGGTGCCATTCAGTGACCTCGGCAAAGGTGATCATGATAGAATGCCTATCTGAACTGTCAGCTTCACTATGTACATTTCTAAAGCTTTCCATATTGGCATTTAATCTTTTATTTAGTCACAGAAACATGAAGTCACCATTTTTTAAACTGCCAAGAGAAATTAGGGGAGAACAGTGTTGTCTTTCTTTAGCTCCCAGAAAAACATTGCAAGATAATAGGAAGACAAGAATATTTCTTCTATTAACCCCT
The DNA here is from genome assembly GCA_004027475.1 of Anoura caudifer. Classification (NCBI taxonomy): domain Eukaryota; kingdom Metazoa; phylum Chordata; class Mammalia; order Chiroptera; family Phyllostomidae; genus Anoura; species Anoura caudifer. The sequence continues at coordinate 13,578 of PVKU01016210.1, read as the reverse complement.
TGACCCTGCAAGTTAATGGCTTTTTGCTGTAAATATATCAACAAGCTGGGCCCCATATGGGATTCTAACCCAGGGAGTAAGGTCTCCGCGATTATATGGAACGGTGTCCTGGTGGCTCCATACTGTTGCCTAATACATTCAATGTAAGGGCCAGTCAGCCCCAGGAAGTATAACTGCTATCTTTTCAGAGCAACTTTTAAAAACATATACAGAGACACTTAAATTATTATTTTAAATTTAAACACCCCAAAAGTGCTGCCATAACTTCTTTGCCTTTATCTAAAGATCTGACCCTATTGCATAATGAAGGTCACATTTTCATTGTCAATGCCAAACCTAAATTCTTCTACATTAAGATTAAAGTGAGCAACAAAAAAACATTGGGAACACAATTTTAACAATTTCCTAAAAGAAAATGCATTGCAATTTGCATTAACTATCCAATTGGCATGCTTTAGCTACTATTTAAAAAGATGACAATAACAATCAAAATTACTATCACTTCTTATTATTTTTATATAAGATTGTACTGGGATTTCCCAAATTAAAGTGTTAATAAGTAAAGGCTTCATCAAGTTGATTTGGGATGCAAAAAAAAAAAAAAAGACAATTTCTTTAAAATCAAAATCTCATTAAAAGTGTACTTCTACAATTGAAAATCTTTAGGGGATAAAAAAATTAAATTATTATATTTTCCTAATTGTAAAGCACTTGTTCTCTAATAATTTCTTTTAGGTAAATTTCTGAAAGAGTAAATATTATGTTAGAAAACATGTTGAAAAATTTAATACATGGTGTTAAATTAACCTTTTCTACTCTAGATAATATGTCCCAGTGTACATGTTATTACATTTTTTAGTAATTAAAAATCCGAGACTAACAGTTTTTAGCAGAATAATTTAACTCAAATTAAAATTAAAAACTAATTTGGAGTAAAAATCAGCAGACTTAGGAGATATAGGTACCATTATTAGCAGATGTAGGTACCATTATTTCTAATTTATTAAAACATGGTTCAGTAATATATTTTCTCATTTATGTGACTATAACTACACATCAAACTAAACCTAATATTTTAAGAAATTAATAGAATTTATCAGAAAGACACTAAATTTACTTCCTAAAATGATAAATTTCACTTGGATTATCATCAATTAATATTTATTATATTCCCATAAAGTGGTAGGTACCAATGAAATATGAGTTGTAACTATTATTAAACTAGCATGACTATTAAGGTTTGAGCTATAAATTAAAATCTAGTAATGAGATAAAAAAAACTCTGTGCTCAATTGTATGATTACCAGTTATCCATGTGATACAAATGATAAATATCACTTTTTACAAGAGACTTCAGATACAAAGAGAAAAACAGTGACCTCCTGAAATCAGATTAGTGTTGCAAAATATCAAGATAAATCTCAGTTGATGAAATGTTGAAAAATTGAAACGTGAAGATCATGGGGAAAAATATTAAACTTCCCTTCAATGTATTTATAGTAAAGTTTACCCTAAATCTGTACCTAAGTCACTGTTTCCAATTTCATTTTAAGCTAATTTCATTTAAGTAAATGAAATAAGGTTTACAAGTGAGTTTTGAAGCTATTGTTAGTTACTAATGTTAGTTATTACACTTATGGGCAGTAACAGTAGTAAATGCTGTTGAACGTATTTGAAAATAATTACTTTTCCAGAGTCCCGTAGTCTGACACAATTAGTGATACATCAATCTATATATAGTAAGTTAATAGAAAATCAACTTTAATCTTAAAATCTACTGACTTTTATATATAAGGATGGTCCTATTAACTCAGTAGGATATGAACTTTAAGTTGTTTTTCCAATTCTTATGGTAAAATGTACTGAATCAACCTTATATTTTTATGCAATTTTCTCAAAACCATTCATTCATTCATTTATTCACCAACAAATGCCTACTGAGTGCTCTTATGCTATTGGCACTAAATGCTGGGGATACAAGGTGAACAAAAACAGGCATAATCCAGGTCCTCATAGAATTTACAGTCTAGACCACAGATGGCAAACGCAAGCCTCGCCAGCCCTCCACCTTGTTTTATCCAGTGGCAGCACCAGAGCACTCACTTAACTGTTAAAGAGTAGTTAGATTTTTACAGTCCGAACATTACATTCAGTCCTTTGAAGGCAACTGCGAGGCTGATGTGGCTCCCAGTGAAAATGAGTTTGACACCCCTGGACAGTTAGAAATCAATATTAATCAAATGTCCTTCATAGTACTTATCACATAGATAAAAATCTACAGCTATGGTAAGTGCTGCAAAGGAAAGGCAGTCAGTGATACAAGGCCATAAGACTGAATCTGGGTTTTGGGGAAAGACTTCATGAGGAAGTGCCACTTGAGTAGAAAACATAAGCACAAGTAAGCATTAACTAGGCGAGATAGAAGTAGGGGAAAACAATTGTCAGCAAAGGGATCAGCAAACAAAAAGAAAGGAAGAAATACAGAGGAGAGTTGTGAAGAGCAGAGAGCTATTCGGTGAGGCAGGAGATAACTACAGGGCCAGATCATGCAAGCTTGGTAGAGTGGGTTAAGGATTTTGTTCATTATTCCAAAGACAACTGGCAGGTGATTGAGGAGTTTTAAGCAGAGAAATTACATGCTTAGAGTTGGCTTTTGCAAACAGCATTCTACCTGTGGTCTGGAGAATGGGTTGAAGTAAATGAATGGAGATCATGCAGAAGGACATTGCAATAGTCTAAGTAAGCAGTGGCAGTAGTTTGAACTGGGAAGGTAATAGCACGGTGGATATAGAGAGAAGTAGAAGCAAAAGCAAGATATTTACAAGGTAAAATAGGTTATGGTGATGGATTGGCCATAGTAGTGAGAAAGAGTGAGGGATCAAGGTTTTGGCTTGACATTCTCAATAATACCATGTAGTATAATAAAGAACAATGCAAAAGGAGACATACAGAAAGATCCTGAGTTTGTTCAGACATCTTGGATCTGAGAAATCTAAGAAAGGATTTCAAAAAAATCATACCTATAAAGAACTTGAGACAAATTTGTAAGGCCGTCAGCCGGGGTTTGTTAGGATAAGGCAACAATAGAATGTCCTTAAAAAAATTAAATTTGGATTTAAAGCTAACAAAAGTTTACAAATGAAGCAAAGCTTTTATACACACACAAAAGCATATCAAAAATAAACGCAGAGTGCAGGGCTCCTTGTGGTAAAGCAAAAGTATGCATTTAAGAATATAAAGGGTACATTTCTGCACCTCTGAATAAGCATTCCCAGCATGCAAGAGGATGACAATGAATTTTTCCACCAAAAATAAAAAAAGAAATAAAAGTAGGACACAGTTAAGAAAAGACAAGTGTTATATTCATATAAATTAAAATAACAGTAGGCAAATTCAGCTTGCCCTCCAATAAAGAAGTAATTAAATAACACTTATATACATTAGGTTTTCTGCTACAGGCTAACCCTGAACAAATAAACTTCATTCCACTTTTCAGTTCAAGTAATTTATACAGATATTCCTCAACTTATTATGAGTTATAGTACAATAAACCCATTCTAAGTTGAAAATATCATCTGTCAAAAATGCACTTAATACAACTGACATACCGAGCAATGTAACTTAGTCTTGCCCACCTTAAACACCCTCAGAACACTTACGTTAGACCACAGCTGGGCAAAGTCATCACACTGCCATTGCCCTGCATCAAAAGACAGTATCACACTGTATTGCTAATCCAGAAAAGATCAAAATTCAAAATTCAAAGCATTGTTTCTACTGAATCACATCACTTTTTACACCATCCTAAAGCCAAAAATTCATAAATTAAACCATCATTAAGTCAGTGACTACTTGTACTAACATTGAATAGAGATTAAATTAGTCATACAAAAAACATTACTCTGACATTCTTCAAAGAATGTGGTTAGTCAGATGTATCAACTCTTATCTCTCCTACATTGGTTACCACTAGTTTTCACAGCCTGGTTGCACTAAAACAATTCTTGGTCACCACTTTTGGTGAGTGCCCTACAGAGAAAAAGCCTAAAAGATTAAACAGGAGGATAGCATTTTTGTTACCACTCTGGATCAATTTCCACTCATAAATTCCAATCACAGAGGAGGCAGAAAATCTTTCAGAACCACTTATATCAAATATTATCCAATAAAAGAAAATAAGTCAGCAGGCAATTCTTCTGGAGACATGACAAAAAATTCTGGTGATTATTATTCCTTCCTGTCAACCACTTGAGGCTTATAAAAACCTGAATATAAAGACAGGTTTATAAAACTTCACATAATATGAAACTGTTCACGTCAAGGTCAATGTAAACTTCCACATGGCCAAGTAAATGGACCCCTCTTTCTCATCTACTTGAACTTCTCTACATTTGGCTTCTGCAAGAAACACTCAGTTCCTTCATTCATACAACATTCTTCTCTCTTGGATTTCATAGGGCTCAAGTGCTTCTTTTCTTATTACCTCCCAGGCCACCTTCATTTGTTCCTCTTACTATCCCAGTCTTTGAAAGCTGGAAGTTCTCTTTACTCATACATAATCTCCCTACATAACCACATTCGGGAACATGGCTTTACATTCCACATGACAATTTCAAAAACAAACAAAAAAAATAAGCTACTAATTTCTATCACTGTCCTTGACTTCTGCTGAAATTTCCAAACTTGAATATTCAACTTCTTGTTTGATATCTAGTCTGAATACCCTCTAGTTGTTTCAAACATCCTATGGGTGTAAAGTGGAATTTAATTTTTTTCTTCTCTTACAAGTGTTCATTCTTCTCCAAGTTTCCACTGGATCCATAATGACATCAACATCCACTTTAATTTTTTTCTTCTCTTACAAGTAAGTGTTCATTCTTCTCCAAGTTTCCACTGGATCCATAATGACATCAACATCCACTCAGTGGCTTTATCCAGTCCATAGGAAGTACTCTTGATTCCTCTCCCAACCGGCCTCCTGCACCAACACCTCATAGCCTATTTATCAGCTATTCCTTAGTGTCCACTTTCAAAGCACATCTTAAATCATCATATTCATAATTTTTTTCTTCTTAATGAAATTTTTAATGATTGAATTTAACCTAACAAGCTTTGGTCCTCCCCTTGCTTGTACCCTCCAGCATTAGAAACAACCTCTGTGCTCCAGGCTCTAGGTCCCACCTTTCACTACCAGGAAGGACACACCCCTCTGAGAGCTCCTTTTTTTGTTGTCAGCCAGCCACTCCTGGCCCTAACTCAGTGAGGCCAACATGAGAGAGAAAGTGATTAATCTTCCATTTCAAAAAGCATGGAGTTGGGAACTTGACTTGAGAAACATCATTTTCAGGGTGCATATACAGAGAAGGTCTTCACAGTAAAGCATTCATAGTTATTTCACAGAGAATAAGTATTCAGCCATTATTATCATCATCATCATTACCATCATCATCAGCAGCAGCCTTCATCTAGATTCTGGCTTTCTTCTCCTAGTCCCCTCTCTATTTCTACTCTTACCTGTAGAACCCATCCTCCACAGTTACCAAAGTGACCTCTAAAGCTATACATCAGTTTATATGACTGCCATGCTTAAAATACTGTATGCTTTCTCATTTTTGTTGAAATAGAATCCAAACTGCTTACTGTGCTCCTCTAAGTTCCCCATTGTCTGGCCCCTCCTACTCCTTCAAACTCAATGTATTCTTCTCAAAGTCCTTCACCTACAGTGCTTTTTTTTCCTTTTTTTATTGTTGTTCAAGTAAAGTTTTCTCTATTTTCCTCCACCATATCCACCCCATCCCACCCATCCCTGCCTCCCACTCTTAATACCTACACCCTTTGGCTTTGTCCATGTGTCCTTTATACATGTTCTTTGATGGCCCTTCTCCTATTTTCCCCCATAATCTCTCTCCCCCCACCCCTCTGGTTACTGTCAGTTTGTTCTTTATTTCAGTGTCTCTGGTTATATTTTGTTTGCTTGTTTGCTTTGTTGATTAGGTTCCATTTATAGGTGAGATCATATGGTATTTGTCTTTCACCACCTGGCTTATTTCACTTAGCATAATACTCTCTAGTTCCATCCATGCTGTCGCAAAAGGTAGGAGCTCCTTCTTTCTTTCTGCTGTGTAGTACTCCATTGTGTAAATGTAGTTTTTTTGAACCTCATTTACTGATGCACACTTAGGTTGCTTCCAGCACTTGGCTATTGTAAATTGTGCTGCTATGAACTTTGGAGTGCAGAGGTTCTTTTGAATTGCTGTTTCAGGGTTCCTAGGGTACAATCCCAGAAGTAGAATTTCTGAGTCAAAAGCAGTTCCATTTGTAGTTTTCTGAGGAAATTCCATGATGTTTTCCACAGTGGCTGCACCAGCCTTCATTCCCACCAACAGTGCACTAGGGTTCCCTTTTCTCCACAACCTCGCCAACACTTGTTTATTGCTTTGTTTATGATGGCCATTTTCACTGGTGTGAAGCAGTATCTTATTGTGGTTTTAATTTGCATCTCTCTGATGGCTAGTGATGCAGAGCATCCTTTCATATGTCTTTGGGCCCTCTGCACGTCCTCCTTGGAGCAATATCTGTTCAGGTCCTTTGCCCATTTTTCAATTGGGTGTTTGTCTTCCTGGAATGGAGTCATGTGAGTTTTTTATATATTTTGGAGATCAAACCCTTGTGCTATGTATCATTTGCAAATATATTTTCCCATACAGTTAGTTCTCTTTTCATTCTGTTGATTTTTTTTTTTTTTGACCTTAAGTCAAAAGTCCTCTATTGGAAGGTATTTTTGAATGGTGATGCAGTATGTAGGAAAAAGTCATATTACCTATTCTCAAAGAATCTTTTAACAGTCAAAGGAATTTTAAACCCCCAAATTTGAGTATATAACTACAGATATTTACTTTCAATATTCATGTGAATTTGAGTATCTTACAGTGAACATGCCAAATTAAAGTATAAACCAAAGGGCAAGTGGGCCCTTACATCCAGTGAGGGCAAATTAAGGTGTGACATCACTCTGCTAATGCAGACCTGTGCTAGTCAGTAAACTCTTGTCTCTCAGTCATGACACCATCCATCTATTCCCCTGCTCTGTGATGCAAGAGCAGTGACTATAAAATGCATGTCCTTTTTATCAGTTGGCTTCCTTTAGGTTCTACCAATGGGGGCAGTATGGAGGAACTGGCAGACAGGAGAGTGGGAGACAGGACCAGCTCCTTCCTTTTCAGTCTTCATTTCAATCAGTGGATTCTGAGACAAAGCTCGCAGCAGCAGCAGCAGCAGCAGCAGCAGCAGCAGCAGCAGCAACAGCAGCAGCAACAGCAGTTGGCTTCAGCTTCTATGTTTTGGTTCTCCCAGTATGTTTAGATGTACCCTCATAGGTACCAGCTTGAGGAGGGTAGCTATACAGAGACCCTCCTCCAGCCAGTGAGGTATCAGCACCAGCTGGGGACCACCCCTCCTTGGAGCTACAGACCTGTTTTATGGGATACTTTCTTTGAGTGCCTATGACCTGTTAAATCTAACCTCTTCAATCTTTTTCCCCATTTTTATATTGCTGCTAGCTCATGGTTCCTTTATTTGCCTTGTAGCCCTCCAATAGCTGTATAATCAGTTCCCTATCTTAAATTTTCTCAGTCGAAATAACTACTGTGCATGCCCACTTCCCAACTAGACCCTAGATGATACCGGGCAAGATGATGAAGGTGACCTGCAGTGAACTGAAAGGAGAAACTGACCAGGAAATATGCTGTGGAGGGTAAAGTGAAGTATCAATATATTTTATAAATATGTTGGAGGGTTTTTTAAATGAGGAATCTCATAAATTATATGAAAAATGTAAACTCCTGTATATTTTATTATGTGTCCACCACCCCAAGCCAACTCTCCTACCATCATCATTTATTCCCCCTTTACCCAGTCCTTTAGAAGTGTACCCCTGAAACCTATATAATTTTATTAATCAGTGTCACCCCAATAAATTCAATTAAAAAGAAAAAATGTAGAAGTATCTATTCAGGTCCATTGTCCATTTTTTAATTCGGTTGTTTGTTTTTTTTGGTGTTGAGTTTTATAAGTATTTTATAAATTTTGAATATTAACTCCTTATCAGATATATTGGTGAATATGTTCTCCCATTCTATGGGTTATCTTTTAATTTTGTTGATGATTTCCTTTGCTGTACAAAATCTTTTTAGTTTGATGTAGTCCAATTTGTTTATTTTTTTTTCTTTTATTTCCCTTACCTGGGGAGATATATCCGAAGAAAAAATTGTTATGAACGATGTCTGAGATTTTGCTCCTTATGTTTTCTTCTAGGATTTTTATGGTTTCAGGTCTAACATTTAAGTCTTAGATCCATTTTGAATTTGTTCTTGTGCATGAGGTAAGAAGGTGGTCTAGTTTCATTTTTCTGCACATATTGGACAGATGTCCAATTTTCCCAATTCTATTTGTTGAGTAAACTATCTTTATCCCATTGTATGTGCTTGCTTCCTAGTCAAATATTAGTTAACTATAAATGTGTGGATTTATTTCTGGGCTCTCTACCCTGTTCCATTGATCCATGTGTTTATTCTTATGCCAGTACTGTGTTGTTTTGTTTACTATGGCCTCATAGTATAGTTTCATATTAGTGTAGCGTGATTCCTCCAACTTCGTTCTTCTTTCTCCATATTGCTGTTGTTATGCAGAGCCTTCTGTGGTTCCATACAAATTTCTGAAATATTTCTTGTAGTCTGTGAAATATGTCATTGGAATCTTGATAGGAATTGTGGTGGAATCTGTAGATTGCTTTGAGTAGTATGGACATTTTAATGATGTTAATTCTTCCAATACATGAACACTGTATGTGCTCCCACTTATTTGTATCTTCTTCAATTTCTTCTTCAGTGTCTTATAATTTTCTGGGTACAGGCCTTTGACATCCTTGGTTAGGTTTATTCCTAGGTATTTTATTCCTTTGGAAGCAATTATGTATGGGGTTATATTCTAGATGGCCAATAGACAGATGAAAAGATGCTCAATGCCACTAATCATCAGAGAAATGCAAATTAAAACCACAAGGAGATACCATCTCACACCTGTCAGAATGGCTATGAATAAATCAACAAACAACAAGAGCTGGTGAGACTGTGGAGAAAGGAGAACACTTTTGCACTGTTGGTGGGAAGGCAGACTGGTGCAGCCACTGTGGAAAGCTATATGGAGATACCTCAAAAGATAAAAAATGGATCTGCCTTTCACCCAGTCATCCCATTTCTGGGAATATATCCAAAGGAACACAAAACAAATTCAAAAGAACATAAGCACACCTATGTTCATTGCAGCATATTTACAATTGCCAAGATATGAAATCAGCTCAAGTATCCATCAGTATATGAGTAGATAAAACAACTATGGGACATTTACACAATGAAAATACTACTAGGTCATAGGAAAGAAGAACATTTTACCCTCTGAGACAGTATGGGTGGAACTGGAGAATCATGCTGAGTGAAATAAGCCAGTCAAAAAAAGACAAATACCATATGATTTCACTCATATGTGGAATCTAATGAACAAACTGAATTAACAAGGAAAATGGGGACAGACTCATAGAGAACAAATGACAGCTAGTGGCAGGGGTGGTTAGATCGTAAATAGATTGAGTAAAAGGGATAAAGGACTCATGGACATGGAAAAATTTGATGTTTGGGGGAGGGAGGTATAAGGGCACTAAATGGTAAAGAAAAAATACAATAAAGATTAAAAATAATAATAAAAAAGTATAGATTCCTTTGAGAACAAAAGCTGGGTCATATTAATAACTGTTATTATGCTAAGAACTATTACTTATTCTGTCACTAAGGTCTTATTGTTGCAGTACAAGGTATATAAATGTTTAATTTTCAACCCACACTATAACTCAGTGCAATAAGTATTATTCCACTTTACAAACACACATACACCTGTGTAAGAGAAGACAGAGCCCAAGGTCACACAGCAATCAGTAACTAACTGAAAATTTCTTTTTTTAATTTTATTTTTAATGTATTTTATTGATTATGCTATTACAGTTATCCCATTCCCCCCCTTTTATTCCCCTCCACCCTGCACACTCCCATCCACCTGCATTTCCCACCCTTTAGTTCATGTCTATAGGTCATACAAATAAGTTCTTTGGCTTCTATATTTTCTATACTATTCTTAACCTCCCCCTGTCTATTTTCTACCTATCATTTATGTTACTTATTCCCTGTATCTTTTCCCCATTCTTCCCTGACCCCTCCTTGCTGAATATCCTCCATGCAATCTCCATTTCTGTGATTCTTTTCTTGTTCTAGTTATTTGCTTGGTTTGTTTTTGTTTTTGTTTTTAGGTTCAGTTGTTGGTAGTTGTGGGTTTGCTGTCATTTTACTATTCATACTTTTGACCTCCTTTTTTTTCTTATGTAAGTCCCTTTAACATTTCATATAAGATGGGCTTGGTGATGATGAACTGCTTTAACTTGACCTTGTCTGGTAAGCACTTTATCTGCCCTTCCTTTCTAAATGATAGCTTTGCTGGATAGAGCAGTCTTGGATGTAGGTCCTTGCCTTCCATGACTTGGAATACCTCTTTCCAGCCCCTTCTTGCCTGTAAGATTTCTTTTGAGAAATCAGCTGATAGTCTTATGGGAACTCCTTTGTAGGTAACTGTCTTCTTTTCTTTTGCTGCTTTTAAGATTCTCTCCCTATCTTAAATCTTGGCTAATGTAATTACAATAAGCCTTGGTGTGTGCTTCCCTGGATCCAGCTTCGTTAGGACTCTCTGAGCTTCCTGAACTCCCTGAAAACCTAATTCTTTCACCAGATTGGGGAAGTTCTCCTTCATTATTTTTTCAAATAAGTTTTCAATTTCTTGTTCTTCTCCTACAGCAACCCTATGATTCAGATGTTGGAATGTTTGAAGTTGTTCCAGAGGTTCCTAAGCCTCTCATTTTTTAAAATTATTGTTTTTTCATCCTGTTCTGGTTGAATGTTTATTTCTTCCTTCTCATCCAAACTATTGATTTGAGTCCCAGTTTCCTACCCTTCACTGGTGGTTCCCTGTACATTTTCCTTCATTTCACTTTTCATAGCCTTCATTTTTTCCTCTATTTCATGACCATACTCAACCAATTCTGTGAGCATCCTGACTACCAGTGTTTTGAACTGTGTATCTGATAGGTTGGCTATCTCTTCATTGCTTAGTTTTATTTTTTCTGTAGCTTTGATCTGTCCTTTCATTTGGATATATTTTTGTCTCTATATACCTGTTACTTAGTAAAGGATGGAGCCTTACGTATTCACCAGGGCAGGGCAGCCCACATATCTGTGTTGTGGTGCAGTCTGGGGAATGTTTCTTCTTTAACTCCTTGGTTGTCAGACTTCCATACAGTTCTATTTTTTCTGGCAGTTTTTTTTTTTATGTTTAAATTTGTTGTTGTCCTTCTTTTGGTTGTGCGAGGAGGCACAGTGTGTATACCTACACCTCCATGTTGGCCAGAAGTCCTGGAAATTTCCACCCATGTCTTTTGGACTCTAATGGCCAGGCTGCTTTCACTTATTTACCCATGCATTCTTTTCCACAAAAAACATAGAGCCCTGTGCAAAATAGATGCTTAGTAAATGGGTTTTTTTTTGTTGAGTGGATGACAAACAAACACTATTTTCTAATCTAAAATAACTTTGATTTGGTACCTTTATGATGTTGGCATTAATAAATAAACTACACAACATTTTTGTTTGAGAGGTAATATAGTTTTTTTGTGGGTACAGTTCAGTGATTGCACCACTCTAACAAATAAGGAACCCATCTGCTGACTAGAACAATGGTGAAGGTGGGCAAAGAAACTGATTCAACTCGGTAAGTGGAATTTCAAATATGGTGATAAATATAGGATGTCAGTCTAACTCAAAGGATGGAAACACTACTGTTCAAGGTAACAGCCTGAGTTCTCTTTGCAAGCTGGGCAATCAAAGTCTGTTCAGGTTCAGGTGCTCTGCCCCAATGACTCCACAGGGCTGCGATGTTAGTTCAGAAAATTTGCTTTATGTGTCTCATTCTTTGTTTTTATAGAAAAGCTTCATTTGTGAACAAGAGGGTTTTGGCAGATCACCAAATGATTATTCATACCCAGATAAACAGCTTTAATCTTTGAAAGCTATTCCTAACCACTATTCAGCTCCAAATAATGAATGCAATTAAAACCTTAAAGAACAGAAATAACCTGGCACTGGCACTGCAGAGGGCTACATTTATGATTAAGTAGGAGGGAGAAATGTATGTAGGGGAAAATAACGTGTTCTATTTAAAATATGTGGGTGTACCCACAAATAATACAGAACCATTTAATGCTAATCTAATACTCCCATGGATTATATGCAGAGGAAAAAAGTGACTGCTATTACAAAATAAAATGTTCCATAAATGAAATCCTAAAGTAGGTAATATGTGATATCATGGAAGCTTTATCATGGAAATTTCATGAAAAAAGTGTCATAAGAATATTAATTCTAAACATACAATTGTAGGATAAAGGGATATTCTTAATGTTGTGGAAAAAAAGTGTGTTTCCCTTAGGACTAGCAAAATATTTTGCAAAATTTTAATATCAACAGAATAACATAAATTGATAGCCACTGAGATTTCAAATTACATTAATTTAAAATATTTACCAAGTAAAGTACAACTATGTAATATAAATATAAATTCATGCATATATTAAAATATGAATTCACTCATATTTACATATTATGTATACACTTTTTGAATAAAATTGATTATAATAACATACAAATATTATATACTAAATTTATGGGTGCTAAAGAGGGTTTGGTGGAATCTAAGGGGATGAAGAAAATAGTGATGAGATTTATTTTTTTATTTTTTTATTTTTATTTTAATTGTTGTTCTTATACAGTTTTCTGTTTTTTCTACTCCTATTCCATTCCACCACCCCAGCCCCCGCCAGCTCCCTCCCATTTCCAGACCCCCCGAAGCTTTTGTCCACGTGTCTTTCATACTTGTTGCTCTAATCCCTTCCCCTTTTCCCTGGATATTCCTATCCCTCTCCTCACTTGTTCTCAATTTCAGTGTATTTGGTTATATTATGCTTGTTTGTTTGTTCTGTTGATTAGGTTCCTGTTAAAGGTGATATCATATGGTATTTGTCTTTCACCTCCTGGCTTATTTCACTTAGCATAATGCTCTCCAGTTCCATCCATGCTGTCGCAAAAGGTAGGAGCTCCTTCTTTCTTTCTGCTGCATAGAATTCCATTGTGTAAATGTGCCATAGTTTCTTGATCCATTCATTTACTGATGGGCACCTAGGTTGCTTCCAACATTTGGCTATTGTAAATTGGGCTGCTATGAACATTGGGGTGCATAGGTTCTTTTGGATTGGTGTTTCAGGCTTTCTAGGATATAATCCTAGCAGTGGAGTTGTTGGGTCAAAAGGTAGGTCCATTTTTAGTTTTCTTAGAAAATTCCATACTGCTTTCCATAGTGGTTGTACCAGTCTGCAGTCCCACCAACAGTGTACTAGGGTCCCCTTTTCTCCCCAACCTCTCCAACACTTGT
>PVKU01016209.1:0-15443 GCA_004027475.1 Anoura caudifer | reverse complement strand
GTCAAGTTAAAGGAGTTCATCATCACCAAGCCCTTGTTATATGAAATGTTAAAGGGACTTATCTAAGAAAAAGAAGATAAAAAATATGAACAGTAAAAAAACAGCAAACTCACAGGTATTAACAACCAGACCTAAAACAAAAGCCAACTAAGCAAATCACTACAACAGGAGCAGAAACACAGAAATGGAGATCACATGGAGGGTTAGCAATAGGGGAGTGGGAGGAGGAGAGAGAGGGACAAGGTACATAGAACAAGTAGCACAGACGGTGGGTAGAAAGTAGACAGGGGGAGGGCAAGAATGGTGTGGGAAATGTAGAAGCTAACGAACTTATGACACATGGGCATGAACTAAAGGGGGGATGTGGGTGGGAGGGGGTGTGCAGGGTGTAGGGGAATGAAGGGGTGAATGGGACAACTGTAATAGCATAATCAATAAAATATAATTAAAAAAAGAAAAAAATAGGAAGGAAAAAACAACAAAAAAAGAAAGAGGCATAGGGAATTCTACATGGAGAAGTGTTTGCATTTTTATATAGAGTGCTCAAGGAAGGCCTTATTTGAGCTAAGATTAAAGGAAACAAGGGAGTGATCTCATTCTGTCCTATAAATCACAATTTCACTCAGGAATTAATAATCCCCAATCATCAAGGTATTTGCCTTTACAGTGTACACTTACCCTGATCAATGACTTGCACATGCCTTTGGGAAAGTCCAGAAGGAAGAGTCACAGTACATATGTGTGATGTTGTTACAGGTTCTTCTTTCAAGGGACCAAGCCTCCCTTTCAAAGCAGGGACTCTGGGGCACTGAACTGACTCAGGTTCAGCAATTGGGTAAGTAGGTCTGAATCTCCACCATCAAGTCTCGTAGCAAGTCTATATTCACCGTGTTTAGATATTTTTCATTATTTAGATCAAATAAGTCTTTAATGGGCTGACCATCTATTTTGGTTTTAGGAAATGAATACTCAAATATCCGCTAACAAATATCATTGGAGAGATTTTTCTATTCTGCTACCACACACACCTGCCTTGGTGATACAACCTGGGGACTTGGAATTCCCATTTTGAGTTGAGTGGGGAACAAAATCAGGAGTCCATTTTGCCCAGCACATCCGCAGACTACACAGAATAGCCAGTATAATGTGCATTTGTTCTTCAGCATTGACACTCACCTCACCAAGGAGTATTATGGACTCCAGTTAGAAGTCAGAAGAACAGCCTCTGCATGGCCAATCCACTTCAACATTTTTATCTCCATACTATTTCTGTTCCTTCCTCAATATCCTATGAAGGAATTTTGGTGTCTCACCTTTTTTTAACCAGGTTTCAGTCAACCAATTGGGCAAACCATTAGAAACATTCCCAACCTCCTGAGTCAGCACACCTAATAAGTTCAACCTGACCTAAAATTTTGTGCCATTGTCTTTGGCCTAAAACCCTCAAAATCCATTTCCAAAATTTACCAGTAGAAATTACTATAATTCTACAATTCTTGTGATGTATTGATGATACTTCTTTTCTTGGATTTTGTTATAGCCCATCTCTAGCAAGGCATGTTAGGATGTATATAATACATGCAACTACATACTATATGTATGTATACATAAATATATGTATTCCATACAGTACATATACCATTATGTATGTGTATATATAGCCACATGTTATATCATTATATGTATATAATAATTATATATGTTTACATCATTATATATACAAATATAACTACATACATACACACAAAATATATATATGACATAGGTATATAGACAGTCAGACACAATGAGGGATGGAGAAGGTAGAGTATGGAGAAAATATTTTTCATCAGGGTAGGTCTTTCCAAAGTCTTCAAAAGGCAAGAATAGTCTGATCAGCTTCAGTGTCAAGGGAAATTCAATGGGGGTTGGAGGTTTGGTATACTCATATTCTGAGTTATTTTAATCCTCTCATATATCCATACTCCAATCTTCAGGATCCTAGACTTTCTCATTCAGTGTCTTAACTTGAACATGAAGAATCTGGTAAGGCTGGTATTTGAACTAATATTGCAATCAGATAACCCACAAGATTTAAATTGATGTTTGATTTTCAGTAATCTCAGCATTTATTTTGGGGCCTATCAACCCTGCTTCATGACTGATAAGAGATCCTTTAAGAATAATCATAGCTCTGGTCAGGTGGTTCAGTTGGCTAGAGCATAATCTTGATATGCCGAGGTTGCAGGTTTGATCTCTGGTCAGGGCATATGCAAGAATCAACCAATGAATGTGTAACTAAGTGGAACAATGAGTTGATGTTTCTCTCTCCCTCTATCTTGTTTCCTCTCTCTTTTTCTAAAATCAATAAATAAAACAATTTTTTAAAAAGAATTATAGGAAGTCCCTAGTTTGAGCCTGTGACATAATCTGAGAGTTTAGAACTTTCAGTGAGGACATTCTCTTCCGTTAAGCTGCTCATTATCATTAGAAGCACTGACACTATCCTGTAGTCTTTGCATTCTTCATGCCTTCATACTGTTTCTTAGGAATAGCCCTTGAGTGTCTCAATGCCGTGTATCACTTCATGGCAAGTGACCATAGTTAACTGTGCCATTGAATACCAAAGTCCCATCCTTCAATCTGAGTTGTATTTTTACTCCCTTCAGTCCCAAGTGGACCAGATAACTAATCCTAGCTCCCCTATTACCACCACCACTGTCACCATCCTCTGTAGAGCACTAAGGAAACAACAAGTTCATACACGTCTATCTTTGTTTAAGACTCCATTCATATTATGGCTTTTCTGTTATAACATTGAACATGCAAATGTTGCAATAAATTAAATCATAAGAATAATAGTTTTATATTGTTTCTAACTTTTGATGTGTACTGGCTAAGAGCACTTGCTTTGGAATTAGGAAGACCTGAGTTCCAACAAGAGACCCAAAATATATTTGTTGTATGATCTTGAGCAAATTACTCAATTTCTTTAAGCTTCAATTTTCTCACCTGTAGAAATGGGAATAATATTTACCACAATGTTGAGTGATGTTATGAGAATGAAATAAAATAATCTGTGAAGTGCTCAGTCACACATATTAAAAACTCAATAAACTCTGAGCCTCTATTTCTTAAGTGAAACCTCGGGAAGATTTGGAAAGTGCCCAGTTTTATCACAAAGACATTTACAAATGATCATAAGATGCCTCAGCAGTTGTCTAATCTCACACATTATAAAACTGACATGATTAAAAAGGAACACACAGACTGCATCAATTCTATGGAGATTCTCAGTGTGGAATTCAGAGACTAGCTCCTTCAGTGTAGGTACTGTGTCTTATATACCACTGTATCCCTATACAAATCCCATACCTCACAGACTGAAGGGCCTAAATCAGCCACTGAACAAATTTTATTGAATTAAACAATGTTTCTTTTGGTCTTTTCCCCAATTTCTAGGTGTGTCCTTTATTTTTCAGCTTCCAAAACCTTTTGCAACAACACTCCCCCAATCAAAATCTCAGTAGGCCTTTTCTTTTTCCTTTGTGGAAATTAACAGGTTGATTTTAAAATTAATACAGAAATGCAAAGGGTGAAGAATATTTGAGACAATCTTGAAAAACCAAGTTGGAGGACTTTCACTATCAGATACTAGGACTTACATAATAAAGCTATAATAATTAGGACAATATAGTATTTATGCATAGATAGACAAACTGCCTATATGGACTAGAATAAAGAATCCAGAAAAAGATCCATACATACATAGTTACCTGAGTTATAAAAAAGGTGAGTAATACTGCAGGCCATTAGAGAAAACATTGGTCCTGGGTCAATTAATTATCTATATGGAAAAAATATATGAAGAGGGGCCCCTAAAACGCCAAACAGAATTTATTTATAAAAAAGTGTAGACTTATCCTTACATGTTTAAACTTCAGATACCTTCAAAGTACTCTCCATTGATGCAATACACATATTGAGATGTTTTCTCCACTGCTCAAAACAATTTTTGAACTTGTTGATTTTGATGCCTTTTAGTGCTTCTGCTGTTTTTTGTTTCACCTCCTCCACATTAGCAAAATGTTTCCTTTTGAGGACTTTTTCACCTGGGGAAACACACACAAAAAAGTCACTTGGGGTGAGATCAGGTGAATAAGGAGGGTGGGACACGGGGGTTGTGCCGTTTTCAGTTAAAAACTGCTGAACACTCAGTGCGATGTGAGCAAGTGCACTCGTAAATCACTCATCATGAAATGGGCAAATGCACTCAAAGTGTCTTCAAAAAAATTTCACTGAAGCTGAATGTAGCCTCTTACAACAATGTCAGCTGGTACAGATGGGTTCCTGGAACACTTACCTAGCAGAGAAAGCCTGTACTACAAGGGGCCTGCCCTCCAGAAGATAATTCTGGTTTTGGTGGGGGACTCCTTGTATCTTAACCCTTATCTCACACCTTACACAAAAATAAGTTCAGGCTGAAGATTGCACGTGAAAGATAAAATTACTATGGAGCTTTAAGAAGAAAACACAGGAGAAATATTTGCAACATTGGAGGAGGCAAAAATGGCTCATTAAAATTAAGAATTCTGTTAATCAAAAGATACTCTTAAGAGAATGAAAAGGAAAACTATGAATGGGAAAAATATAACAACAAAAAACAAAAACTCACCTAGAGCACATAAAGACTTCTATAAATCAAGAAAAGGACAGAATACCAAGGAAAATAGACAAAAGACTTGAACAGAGTTGCACAAAAGATAATGTAAAAATGGTTAGCAAACCTATGAAACAATGTTCAACTTCTTTATAAAATAGAAAAGTGCAAGTTTTTGCACTTTGGTTCTACCAAACATTTAAAGAAGAATTAATACAATTATTTTCAAACTTTTCTTAAAAATAGAAGAAAGGGAAACACTAACTCATACTATAATGCCAGTATTAGTGATACTAAAGGCAAAGTTACCAAAAAGAAACCTACAGATCAATATTTCTTTTTTTTTAATTTTTTTATTTGTTGATATTAGAGAGCGAGGGAGTGGGAGAGAGAAAAATTGATTTGTTGTTCTACGTATTTATGCATTCATTGGTTGATTCTTTTTTTGCAGACTTTTTATTTTTTTATTTTTTAAATATTTTTATTGATAATGCTATTACAGTTTTCCCAATTTTCCCCCTCTATCCCCCTGTTGCCCTGCCCCCCAATCCTCCAGCATTCCACCCCTCTTAGTCCACATCCATGTGTTGTACATATAAGTTCTTTGAGTCCTCTGTTTCTCATACCATTTTTTATCTCTCCCCATCTATTTTATGCCTACTAACCATGCTTCTTTTTCCCTGTACCTTTCCTTCCTATTCCTCCCTTCCCCTCCCCACCAAAATCCCTCCATGTGATTTCCATTTCTCTGATTCTGTTCTTGGTTGTTTGCTCAGATGTGTTTCCATTGTTTTTCTTTTCTTTTAGGTTCATTTGTTGATAGTTGTGAGTTTGTTGTCATTTTACTGTTCATATTTTTGGTCATCTTCTTTTTCTTAGATAAGTCCCTTCAACATTTCATATAACAAGGGCTTGGTGATGATGAACTCCTTTACCTTGACCTTATCTGGGAAGCACTTTATCTGCGTTTCCATTCTAAATGAAAGCTTTGCTAGATAGAGTAATCTTAGATGTAGGTCCTTGCCTTTCATGGCTTTGAACACTTCTTTCCAGCCCCTTCTTGCCTGCAAGGTTTCTTTAGAGAAATCAGCTGACAGCCTTATGGGAACTCCTTTGTAGGTAACTCTCTCCTTTTCTCTTGCTGCTTTTAAGATTCTCTCCTTGTCTTTAATCTTGGGTAACTTAATGATGATGTGCCTTGGTGTGTTCCTCTTTGGGTCCAGCTTCCTTGGGACACTCTGGGCTTTCTGGACTTCTTGGAAGTCTATTTCCTTCACCAGATTAGGGAAGTTTTCCTTCATTATTTGTTCAAATAAGTTTTCAATTTCTTGATGTTGTTCTCCTTCTGTCACCCCTATAATTTGGATATTGGAACATTTCAGGTTGTCCCAGAGGTTTGTAAGAGTTTCTTAACTTTTTCAAATTCTTGTTTCTTTATTTTGATCTGGATGGATGTTTATTTTTTCCTTTTGCTCCAAATCGTTGTTTGAGTCCTGGTTTCCTTCCCATCACTGTTGGTTCCCTGAATATTCTGCTTTATTTCACTGTGGTATCCTACATTTGTTTTTTCATTTTTCAGCCCAGCTCAATCAGATCTGTGAGCATTTTGATTACCAGGGCTTTAAATTCTCCATCAGATAGGTTGGCAATCTCCTCCTTGCTTAGCTCTCTTTCTGAGGCTTTGCTCTGTTCTTTCGTTTGGGTCATATTTCTTTGTCTTGGTGCAGATGCATGGGAGGGGCCTTAGGTATTCACTGGAGCAGGGAAACCTTCTTTGCTGCTCTTCCATGCTGCCTGTGGGGGAGCGGCCAGAGAGGGAGTAGTGTGGCTTGCCTGCTCATTCTAGTGCACTTTTCAACGGACTCTCAGACTCTCCTGTGAGACTGGGAGCTTCTTCTACAAGGGCAACCCCAGCCATAGCCCACAGTCAGGTCTGAGACCCCTTAAGTCAGCCCCTCCCATGCAGCACCATGCCCCGCTCCGGCTCCAAGCTGGGCAGCCAGCCCTGCCTCCAATGTCTGAGCGTTGCAGTGGTTTTTCTGAGTCAGCCTCCCCAATCAATCGCCTTACTGGTCTGGTTGTTCTGGTTGATTTTTTCCCTTAATTCCTTGGTTGTTGGAGTTCCATGCAGTTTGATTTTTCTGGTGTTTTTGGTTGTTTATTGATTTCAGATTGGTTGTTTTCCTCCTTTTGGTTGTACGAGGAAGTGAAGGGTCTCTACCTACACCTCCATCTTGGCTGGAATTCCTGAAATCTGGCTGATTCTTATATGTGCCCTGGCTGGGGATTGAACCCACAATCTTGGCATATTGGGACAATGCTCTAACCAACAGAACTACCCAACTAGGGCCAATATTTCTTATATAGATTCAAAAATCTTCCACAAGATATTAACAAAATAATTCCAACAGTATATTAAAAAGATTATACACTCTGACAATGTGGGGAATATCTCAGGAATGCAAGGATGGTCCAACATTAGAAAATAAATCAATGTAATATACCACATTGATAAGATGAAGATAAAATATTACATTAGCACCTGAATTAATACAGAAAAGACATTTGACAACATCTAAAACACTTTCATGATTAAAAAAAGCACTCAGAAACTAAGAGTAGAAGGCAACTTCCTCAACATGATAAAGGGTATTTATGAAGAACCCATGCCAACACCATACTCAATGGAATTAGGTTAAAAACTTTCCCCTTAAGATCAGCAATGAGACAAGGAAGCCTATTTTAACCACTACTATTCAACAATATGTTGGAAGTTCTACCCAGAGCAATTAGGTAACGAAAAAAAATAAAAGGCATCCAAATTAGAAAGAAAGAAGTAAAACTACCTCTATTCAGAATTCCCTGATCCTATATACAGAAAATCTCAAAGACTCTATCAAAAGGAAAAAAATTTACTAGCACTAATAAACAGATTATAGCAAAGTGCAAGTCAACACACACACACACACTTGTGGTTCAAGATGCCAGTCTTGAAACACAGTGCATTTTATAGTCTGAATGTAGCTTTACATGGTGGTGAGACTATTGGACAGATAACATGCAAAAAAATGAAACTAGACCACATTCTTACACCATATCAAGAATAAATTCAAAATGGATTAAAAACTTAAAGGTAAGAACCAAAACCATGAAAGTACTAGAAGAAAATATAGGCAGAAAAAATCTGACATTTTTCTTAGTAATATTTTTTCTGATATATCTCCTAAGGCAAGGGAAACAAAAGAAAAAAAGGGAAAACAAAATAAATAAATAGGACTATATCAAACTAAAAAGTTTTTTCACAGCAAAGGAAACCTCAACAAAATGAAAAACAACCCACTGAATAGAGGAACACAATTGCCAATGATACATCCGATAAGGGGTTAATATACAAAATTTATAAAGAACTCATACAACTCAACACCATAAAAACAAACAATCCAATTAAAAATGGGTAAAGGATCTGAATAGATACTTCTCTAAAGAGGACATATAGATGGCCAAAAGACAAATGAAAAGATGCTCAATGTCACTAATCATCAGAATGCAAATTCAAGCCATAATGAGATATAACATCATAACCAATCAGAATGGCTAGCATCAGTAAATCAACAAACGGCAAGTGTTGGCAAGGATCTGGGGAAAAGGGAACCCTTGTGCACTGGTGAGAATTCAGACTGGTGCAGACACTTTGAAAAACAGTATGGAGTTACCTCAAAAAATTAAAAATGGAACTGTCTTATGACACAGTGATTTTACTCCTGGGTATATTGTATTTTTTGGACTATAAGATGCACTGTTTTTCCCCGAATTTGGGAGGAAAAGGGGGTGCATCTTATAGTCTGAATGTAGCTTTACATTTACATTGGTGAAATATTATGTTATTTATGTTATTAAATATTTTACCACATTTTTTGCTTCAAAATTTTTTTCCTATTTTCCTCCTCTAAAACCTAAGTGCATCTTATGTTCTGAAAATACGGTATATCCAAAGAATCACAAAACACTAATTTGAAAGAATATATGCACCCTTATGTTCACTGCAGTGTTATTTACAATAGCCAAGATATGGAGGCAACCCAAGTGCCCATCAATACACAGGTGGATAAAAAAAGCTGTGGTACATATATATAATGGAATATTACTCAGCCATAATGAAGAATAAAATCTTACCCTTTCTTACCCAACAAGGATAGACCTAGTGGGTATTATGCTAAGTGTAATAAGTCATTCAGAGAAAGACAAATACCATATGATTTTATTTTTATGTGAAATCTAAGGAACAATATAAATAAACAAACAAAAGATAAACAGACTCATAGATACAGAGAATAGAGTGATGGTTGCCATTGGGAAGGGGTGCTGGAAGACTAGGTGAAAAAGGTGAAGGGATTAAGAAGTACAGATTGGCAATTACAAGTCATTAGGATGTAGAATATAGCATAGGAAATATAGTCAATAATATTGTAATAACTATGTATGGTGCCACCTGAGTACTGGATATATCAGGGGTACACTTTGTAGAGTATATGATTTTCTAAGCACTATGCTGTTACCTGAAACTAAAATAAAATAATATTAAATGTAAAATGTGATTAAAAAACATTTTAATGGATCAGTAGTTTAAATATAAAAACTAAAATCATAAAACTCTTAGAAGAAAACATAACAGTAAATCTACATGGCTTTAGGTTTGGCAATGAATTCTTAGATATGACATGGAAAGCACAAGAAACAAAAGGAAAAAATAGATAAATTGGGCTTTATAAAAATTAAAAACTTGTGCTAATATTCAAAAACATTATCAAGAAAGTGAAAACATATAGAAAGGAAAATATTTACAAGTTACATATCTGATAAGGGCCTAATATCTAGAATATATTAAAAACTCTTACAACTCAACAACAAAAAGAAAAATAATCCAACTAATTCTGAACAAAGAACTTGAGCAGACATTTCCCCAAAGAAGATGTGCAAATGGCCAGAAACACATAAAAAAATGTTCACCACTATTAATCACTAGGGAAATAGAAATTAAAATCACAATGAGGTGCCACTTCATACCCACTAGGATGGCTACAGCTACAATAACAATTCTTTTAACAATCCAGAAAATGACATGTTATTTTCTGCCAAAGATTTGGAGAAATTGGAGCTCTGTGCATTGCTGGTGAGAATCTGAAATGGTTAGGCTGCTGAGGAAATAGTTTATCAGTTCCCTAATAAGTTAAACAGAATTACAATATGGCCCGGGAATTCCATTCCTAAGTATTATATATGCCTACCCAAAAGAATTGGAAAGAGGTACTCAACCAAATACATGTACACACATATTCATAGCAGGACTAGTCACCATAGCCAAAAGGTGGAAACAACCCAAACACCCATCAATAGATGCATGGATAAACAAATTGTCATACATACATACCATGGAATATTATTCCTCCATAACAAGCAATGAAGTATTGACACAATACAAAGGAAACTTGAAAACATTATGTTAAGGCAATGATTTTCAACCTTTTTCATCTCATGGCCAGCACACATAAATTAATTACTAAAATTCTGCAGCACACCAAAACATATATATTTTTGCCAGTCCAAAAAAAATAGGTATAATTGTGATTTATTCACAGTAAACAGCTGTTGTTGTGTTGTCTGTTGTCATTTTTTATTTGACAACCTAAGGGAAAAGAGGTCAATGCCCCTGACTAAATAGTCAAGTATTACATGTTTTTAAAATTCTTGTGGCACACCAGTTGAAAATCACTGTGCTAAGTGAAAGAAATTAGAGGCAAAACCACATATTGGATGATTTCATTTATATAAAATATCTGGAATAGGTAAATTCATAGAGACAGAATGCAGATTGATAATTGCCATGGACAGGTAGGGAGGAGTCAGAGAATAAGGAGTGAATGCTTGAAGGGTACAGATAACAAAATGTTTTGCAGCTAGATAGAGATGGTGGTTGCACAACACTGTGAATGTACAAAATGTTACTGAATTGTTCACTTTTATTTTTTTATTTTTTAAAAGATTTTATTCACTATTTTTTAGAGAGAAGGGGAAGTGAGGGAGAAAGAGAGGAGAGAAACATAGATCAGTTGCCCCAGTTGGTGACCTGGCCTGCAACCCAGGCATGTGCCCTGACCAGGAATCGAACTGGTGACCTTTAGGTTCATAGTCCACCACTCAGATCATTGAGTCACACCAGCCAGGGCACAACTGTTTACTTTTAAAAGGTTGATTGTATGATATGTAAATTTCACTTAGAAATGTTTTGTTTTTAAATAAACCCTTACACATCGGGATATCCAGTAGAAGAGCAAAATTGAAGTAAAACATAAATATTAAGTTTTGGCACATGTGCAGAACAACAGGAATGCTCATAAACTGGAGGTAGATGCATAAATTGGTTACAATTACTCAAGAAAACAGGCAGTATCTACTAGAGCTGAATCATATAATAACCTATGACACAGCAAGTCTTCCCTTAGTGTGTACACCCTCTGGGATGCTTACATATGTTTGTTAAAAGACATGTACTCAAATATTCATAGGAATACTATTTGCTATAGACCAAATCTGGAAACTAGCCAAATGCTTGTCAACAATAGAACAGGTAAATGGATTACTACACAGCCATGAGAACAACGTTCTAAAACTGCATGCAACAATATGGATGAAAATCATGAATATAACATTTAGTAAAAGAAGCCAAATAAAAGGATGCATGCTGTATGATTCCATTTATATAAAGCTCAAAAGCCACTTACAGCTAATCTATGCTGATGAAGTCCTGACAGTGGTTGCTATTGAAGAGGTAGTGACAGGAGTGAGTAGTAGTGCCTCTGGAGTGCTGATGATGTTCTTTTGCTTGATCTGTTGCTGTTTTCATGGGCATATTCAGAGTATGAAAGTTCATGAATTATACAAATTGTGATATATATCCTTTTCTGTTTATATTATTCCTCATTGAAAACTTTAAAAATATTTCTATAAAGAAGTTTTGTTTGATAGGGGAAACCTATTTCTTTTGGGGGAGAGATTTTTATTGTTGTTTAAGTACAGCTGTCTCCATTTTTACCCTACCACGGCCCCCCTCTCCACCCTTTTGACCCAGCACTGGGATTATACACCAAGGATCTGAGACACCAATCCAAAAAAACCTATGCACCCCAATGTTCATAGCAGCACAATTTACAATAGCCAAGTGTTGGAAGCAACCTAAATGCCCACCAGTAAGTGAGTGGATAAAAAACTATGGTACATTTACACAACTGAATACTATGCAGTAGAAAGAAAGAAGGAGCTCCTATCCTTTGCTACTGCACGGATGGAGATGGAGAGCATTATGCTAAGTGAAGTAAGTCAGGTGGAAACCTCTTTCTAAGGGCCTTTGAAAGAGTGGGGATGAATCAAAACTTTCTTACTACTAAAAAGTTTAGGAATTTGCCACTGCTAGGATTATATCCTAGGAACCCTGAAACACCAATCCAAAAGAACCTATGCACCCCAATGTTCATAGCAGCACAATTTATAATAGCCAAGTGCTGGAAGCAACCTAGGTGCCCATCAGTAAATGAATGGATTAAAAAGCTACTGTACATTTACACAATGGAATTCTATGCAGCAGAAAGAAAGAAGGAGCTCCTACCCTTCATGACAGCATGGATGGAACTGGAGAGCATTATGCTAAGCAAAATAAGCCAGGTGGTGAAAGACAAATACCATATGATCTCACCTTTAACAGGAACCTAATCAACAAAACAAACAAACAAGCATAATATAACCAAAGACACTGAAATTGAGAACAGGCTGACAGTCACCAGAGAGGAGAGGTCAGGGAATTTCAGGGGGAAAGGGGAAGAGTTTAGAGCAACAAGTATAAAACACACATGGACAAAAACTGGGGGGGGGTGGAAATGGGAGGGAGGTGGGGAGGGCTGGGGCGGTGGGCTGGGATGGGAGTAGAGACAGAAAACTGTACAAGAACAACAATTAAAATAAAATTTAAAAATAATAAAAAATTTTTTAAAAGTTCAGGAATTTGGGGCAACTTGTATGGTGTAGTGGGAATCACTGTATCCTGTCTTCTTTTGAAGTTGTAATAGCCATGAGGAAATTTGCACTCAGAATTTTAATTCCTATTTTGCATTTTTTTAGATTTTATTTATTTACTTACTTACTTATTTATTTTAGATAGGGAAAGGGAAGGAGAAAGAGAGGCAGACGAACATGGATCCATTGCCTCTCACAGGTCCCCAAATGGGGACCTGGCCTGCAACCCACACATGTGCCCTAACCAGGAATCAAACTAGCGACCTTTTGGTTTGTGGAACAATGCCCAACTCACTGAACTATGCTAGTTAGGGCTTAATTCCTATTTTGAAAAGACAGCATCATTTCATTTGTTTGCATTACCAATAGGGAATTTTCTAGAGCTGGAGAGGACCTTAGAGATAACTTAGCAAAATTCTCTAATTTTATTAATGAGGAAAAAAGCACAGATAATTTCAATAATATAAACCACATATTTCCTTCTCTGTTCATGTGAGCAATCTTCGGAGATTCTGAATCTCCCCTTCTCCCATTTATGATTCAAACCATATAATATTAGAGATTGAAGTTTTGAAGTCATTTTTAGAAAACTTAAAAACCAATAAAGTGTCCTCTTAGTTATTTTTCCTACATTAAAAACAAAGTAAGTGGATTTCAGGTATTTTTGAGATTTAATGAATGATTAAATTAGGAAACACAATGTCATTGATCTGGTAGGATAAATTTCCTAAGGAGTTATGCATGGCATTGAAATAATAGTGTTAAATGCACTTAAGGAGTTCAAGAAGAAACTGGTCACATATAAGAAACTGATCAGCTATTCCTCTTGAAAGTTTCCATTCTATATTTCCTTAAGAGAAGCTTATAAGAAACTGATCAGCTATTCCTCTTGAAAGTTTCCATTCTATATTTCCTTAAGAGAAGCTTGAATAATCATCAACTTCTGAAGATGCTGAAACATCTTTGACCTATAAAATGCCACCAAATCATTTATTGCAAATATCTAAGTTATTTTTACATTTCTACAAAAACAAAAATAAATATCAGATTTTGTCAAAATTTGTCAATTCTCTTGAATTCCAGTCTAGTTATATTAAGCAAGGCATGAATTAACATAACTATAAGCTTGAGACAGTCATTTTGATCTTCTCAGCTGGAATTCCTGTTCTCAACACCTATCCTTGATGCACATACATAGTTCCTTGGCTTACATCCCTGTGCCCATCTGTTGGCATGGCTTGCTGCCCACTCACTAGTTTGGACTCTCACCCTAGTGTGTAGGTGCCAGAGAATAACAATTTAGATTAGCAGCCTGTGCCATATAAACTCATTCTCTGCCTAACATCTAGACATGGTGTCCACCAAACTTGGATGATGTGTGCCTCCCTTTACTGGATCAGATTTTTTATTATATGTTCTTGACAGATAAAATGTGTAAAACAATAGTGGAAGTTGAGAAGAGACTGAGGGAAGTGAGCTTCCTGGTTTCTAATGTTTTAAACCTGCAGGTGAATTTCACTGGGGCAGCTTCCTTGGTGAGCCACAACAACCATCACAGGAGTGTCAACAAGGGTACAGCTGATAGAGAAAATATTTCCACCCCTTTGGGGAGATAAACCACAGCAGACAACTGACCCACAAAAGATTGTGCTTGCCCTTTTGAATTACCCTAAGGGCCAAAAGGCTAAATTTCTTTTGTTTTCTTCTTTTCCAAAAAAGTTTTTGTTTGTGATAGTTCTTCATAGCAGGCTTAGTAAAACAAGAGATATTTATGAGTGTTTCTGGCTTTAGAGAAACTACTCCTTAATATAGTTGAAATAAAAAAAGATAAAAGTCTATCATAGAGTATCTGCCAAATTCTTCTGAGGCCATTATTTATAGCTCAGTAAAAAACTTGATTATGACTTCCGGCCAAGATGGAGGCATAGGCAGACACACTGTGCCTCCTCGCACAACCAAAATTAAGGACAACAAAGATTTAGAAACAAGAAAACAACCAGAACTCAGAAAATTGAACTGTTTGGAAGTCCAACAACAATTCATCCAGACCGGTAAGAGGGGTGGAGTCGCGGCAGGAAAAAGCAGAGGTGCAGACCCAGCACGCAGGCAGCAGCGGCTGGCAGCCCCCAGGTGCACAGGCGGTGACTAGCAGAACCCAGGCATGGGGTGGCAACTGTGCAGAACCAGTGAGGCCACACAAGGCAGCTGGCTGACCGGGTGGTCCCACATTCACGTGCAGATAATCCAGGCAAAGGGAAAGTGGTGGAATGGACTGGAATCTGAGAGTGAGCACAGCAAGCTCTATTGTCTCCTCTCAGACCCCACCCCCACATACAGCATCACTACCCAGGGACTGGGCTGTCCCACCCTGGGGAACACCTGAGGCTCCACCCCTCACTACCTAACAGCCATGACTAGACCAAAAAAACAAACAAACCCAAAAACCCAGAAATGAAAATGGCTCAAACTGGAGAACAAATCAAAGCCCCAGAGCCAATTTATCTAAGCGATGAAGAGATTGCCAACCTATCAGATGTGCAGTTCAAAACCCTGGTGATCAGGATGCTCACAGAATTGGTGGATTTTGCTCACAAATTAGATGAAAAAATGAAGGCTACAATAAGTGAAATGAAGAAAGATGCATGGGGAACCAACAGAGATGGGAGGAAAACTGGGACTCAAATCAATGGAGTGGACCAGAAGGAAGAAAGAAACAACCAAATAAAAAACAAGGAAGAAA
>PVKU01016208.1:0-15445 GCA_004027475.1 Anoura caudifer | reverse complement strand
TGAGCCCGCATCCTTTGCCATGCTACCTCCCCTGTGGAGATGCAGGTGAGGGTCACACTCTCAGAGCCTTCCCTGATGAGGCCACTCATGTCCCAAGGCCCCACATTTTTAAGTTCTCTGGGCACACATGTCAGTCCTTCAGCTCTGAGTGGGAACTGGATAAGCCCCCTTTGTCCCTCTGAGTGACCTGCACCCATCACACCAGTCTGTGCCCCAAACTTGCTCCCTGTAGGCTCTCAACTAATTCCTGATAAGTTGTTAACTGCCACTAGCTGAAGGTGTTAGTCCCCCAAGTGTATTTGTGTTTTAAAGGGAACCTGAACAAGACAGTATGTGAGGAGGTCATAAACACAGACCTGAGTCCTGGTCTAGTTAGGAACACACAAGGATGGAAGGGCAGGAACCAACTGATGGGAGGAGAAGCAATGTAGCTGAGCTGCGGGCACTGCCCTCTGGCCTCCTGCCTGATGTGCAATGGCCTCATGCCATGGGTAATTTGCATAGTTGAAATAACTGTCCTCTTATACTCTAATAATTTAAGTCTCCAAATGAGGACTCCCAAGGAGTTCGTTATATAGCCCAGTTGACCTTTCCCTCCCCCCTCACTTAACCAAAGGACAACTGCTCAGAATAGCCTGCAGGTATAAAAGTAACTAACAGCTGAAGACAATGAACACAGGGCTGCAGGGAGGATATACACAATCATCTGGACCCCACCTCCAAAGAAGCTGGCAGGTATGAAAGCCTGTAACATAACATGCAAGAATACTTGGCTTGATCCCATGGCAATCTGCTAGCTGATAAGCCATAACATTTAATTTGGCAGGTATGTGCACTCAGGGAAACTAAGATGCATTACAAAGTGGGAAGACAGAATGATGTGAAAGCCATTAGGAGTGACTTAAACATGAATGAATTTTTTTAAGGGGAGTGAGGGTATGTGTGCAAAAATTCTAGAAGTGCATCTGCTTTAGCATAAGGAGAATCTCTGGCTTACCAACAATCCATAAACCAGCTATCTCAAAAGCCATAGGAAGACAATGGGTAGTGAAGAGTAAATTTTTTTAAGCAGGAAGTTTATTAGTCCCACTGAAACAAAAGGCATCACATTGGAGGTGGGATGAAAACTCAAACTCCTGCCACACCCAGATTCTAGTCTCTTCTTTGGAAATATCCTTTTTCCCTCCCCACCCTCAGCCTAGGGTTGCTGGACCTGGTGTGAAATGTGGCATCTCACACTGTGCTGGAGCTGGAAGTGGGCTGGAAGGAAACAGCAGAGGTTGGTGGGATCCTCAGCTTGGCTTTTACCCAAACCACCCATGCATGGCACCTTTCCTCTTGTTAGGGTGAACCAGGAAAAGCTATGTCATAGCTCACCTTAGGCACTCTTCCTGAATCTAACAGCACCTCCCAAATCTTCACAAATTCTTCCAATTACCTAATTCCAATCTTACTGTCTACATCTTAAACCCAGTTTCCTCTTTCAGTTGTCAGTGAATATGGGGAGAGCAATATTATATCTTCCAAGTAATTCCTACTCTTTTCTTTTAATCCTCACCCAAGGATATATTTATTGATATTTAGAGAGAGAGAGGGAGCGATGTGAGAGAGAAACACTGATCCAGTTGTCTCCTGTACATGCCCCAACAGGGGATTGAACCACAACCTATGTATATGCCCTGACTGGGGAATAAACCAGCAACCTTTTTTTTTTTTTTTCAGTGTACAGGATGACACTCTAACTGACTGAGCCACCCAGCCAGGGAAATTCCTACTCTTCATATCCAGGCAAATTAGTACTGAGTGCTTCTTCAGCCTTCCCTACAAGCCACACCATGCCCAATTCTATAAACTGTCTTTATTGGTCCTACTTTAAAAATCCTTTAGTCTTAATAACTATAATTATCTCCTATTTATCTTTCTTCTCAGGGCCTGCAGAGCTGTGTAAAATCAGCTTATTCTGGTCCTGTCCCCTGGGTACCTAGCATGCTAAGGACAAGATTATTCATTCCACTGTGGGGAAAACCTGCGAGGCTCTGACATTTGCCTAAAGTCACAGTGGTGACCAGTGCTGGGATAAAGACTCAATTTCCCATCCAGGGCTCCCACTTTAGTCCGATGATCCTCTGATGTAACATTCTCTAAATCCCTATCTGCTTACCATTCCAAATCTGCCCACCTACCACCAAAAGTCCATGTGGCTAGCACTACCATGCACTGGCCTTGCAGAGACCCTATTCACTTTCCACCACCTGGAAGAGCAGGTGTGGAGAGAAGGGACACAGGAGGATGGCATCTTGCTCTATTCCCATGGCCCAAAGCCCCACCAGCTCTTCAGAACTTTGCATTTCCTGTAAACACTGGCCTCCATACACTGCCTTCAGGTTAACCCTGAACCCCTCTTCCCTCTCAGCACCAGCCTCACTTCCTCAGTAAGTCCCTGTGTCCTCTAGGTTAGGATACACAAGCTCCCCAAAGCCATTTCTCTCATCCATAAGTCTCATCTCAGTTTGTATTTTATGTACTATATATGTGATTCACTGATCAAAATCTGCTCCTTCAGTGAACTGGAAACTGAGAGCAGGAGCCCCATTTATTTTCCCACACTACTGTGTCCCAGGGTCTAGCCCACCGCTGACAAACATGGAGTACTTAGATACTTGTTGAATAAGTGAGTGACTAAGAGTGATGGCAGGTGATCCTGAAATCCTGTTTCTGGAGTACTGGTCTAGACTCCTGCCCAGCACTACTGCAGATTCCCAGGCAAGGTCTAATAAATGGGGATGTAGACCAGTGTGCCGTCCTGCAGCAGCAGTGCTGAGGGCTCAGCTCCCAGAGCCACAGGAAATGCTGTCTTCTGCTGAACTATAGCCAGACCCTCTACCTTCCTGGTCACCAGCTCAGTAACATGCCTTAAAGCAAATATTTACACTGCTTTAAACATGTCTAAGGAAACACTCATCACACAGAAAACCAGAAGAGCTCCATCTTTACAGCCAGAATGAAAGTCTCCCTCATTCTGGGGCTTCCACAGCATCCTGTTCAGACCTCTGTCCCAGTACCAACCACGCTCTTCCCTATGGTATAGCTGAGCTTCCAGAACCAAATACCTTCACAGTGACAATATGAGGTCTAGGAGGCAGGATCTACCTTTTTCTTTTTTCTGCTTTGTGGTTTGATGTACTTGCTTCCAGCTGAATACTTGGTATAGACCAGGGTTTCTCAACCCCTGCACTATTGACACCTTAGGATGGAGAATTCTTTTTTGGAAGCAGAGTAAAGATGGAGCTGTAATGTGCATTATAGGATATTCAATGACATTCCTCGATGTTACCTACTAGATGCCAGTAGCACCTTCCTCTCCAATTGTTTCAATTAAAAATGTCTGTAGCTATTGCCAAATGTCCTAAAGAGGCAAAATTGCCCTCACTCATTAAGACTGGACACAAAAAAGAACAGCAACAGCTAGATACAAATGGAAGGTGACTTTGTTAGCAGAAAAGTCCTTTGTTTATCTCTGAGGAGGACACAGGACATGCACATTTAAAAACACAACCTGACAGTGCAGCCACTGTGGAAAACAGTAGAGCAGGCCCACAAAAGATTAAACATAGAATTACAATACTATGTAATAGTATAGTGCAGTAATTCCACTTCTGAGTATATCCTCAAAATAATTGAAAGCAGGAACTTGAAGAATATTTATACGCCCATGTTCACAGCACTATTATTCATAGTCAAAGATGTGAAACAACCCAAGTTTCCACTGACCAGTGAATAGAAAAACAAAATGAGGTGTGTACATACAATGGAATATTACTCAGGCACAATAAGGAAGGATATTCTGACACATGCTCCATGGCAGATGAACCTTGAAGATATTTTGCTAAGTGAACCACACAGTAACAAAAGGGCAAGCACTGTGTAACTCCACTTATATGAGGTTCCTGGAGTACTGAAACTTACAGACAGAAAGTGGGACAGTGGCTGCCAGGAGTGATGGGAGGGGCAATGGGGACTTAGTATGCAGTGGGCACAGAGTTTCTATTTTGCACGACAAAGGGTTCTGGAGATGGATGGTGGTGATGGCTGCACAAGAGTGAACATATTACAAACCACTGAACTATAGTTACATTTTTTTATATTTTATTTAAAAAAATTTTTAAATTTATCTTAATTGTTGTTCTTGTACAGTTTTCTGTCTTTTACTCCCATCCCAGCCCACTACCCCAGCCTTCTCCACCTCCCTCCCATTTCCACCCTGTAGTTTTTATCCATGTGTCCTTTATACTTGTTCCTGTAAACCCTTCCACTTTTCCCCTGATCTTCCCTCCCCTCTCCCCTCTGGTGACTGTCAGTCTGTTCTCAATTTCAGTGTCTTTGGTTATATTTTGCTTGTTTGTTTTGTTGGTTAGGTTCCTGTTAAGGTGAGATCATATGGTATTTGTCTTTCACTGCCTGGCTTACTTCACTTAGCATGATGCTCTCCAGTTCCATCCATGCTGTTGCAAAGGGTAGGAGTTCCTTCTTTCTTTCTGCTGCATAGAATTCCATTGTGTAAATGTACCATAGTTTCTTGATTCATTCATTTACTGACGGGCATCTAGGTTGCTTCCAACACTTGGCTATTGTAAATTGTGCTGCTATGAGCATTGGGGTGCATAGGTTCTTTTGGACTGGTGTTTCAGGGATCTTAGGATATAATCCTAGCAGTGGAATTGCTGGGTCAAAAGGTAGATCCATTTTAAATTTTCTTAGAAAATTCCATACTGCTTTCCACAGTGGTTGTACCAGTCTGCAATCCCACCAGCAGTGCACTAGGGTCCTCTTTTCTCCACCACCTCTCCAACACTTATTGTTTGTTGCTTTTTTTATGATGGCCATTCTGACTGTTGTGAAGTGGTATCTCATTGTGGTTTTAATTTGCATCTCTCTGATAGCTAGCAATATTGAGCATCTTTTCATGCATCTCTGGATCCTCTTTATGTCCTCCTTGGAGAAGTGTCTGTTCAAGTCCTTTGCCCATTTATAATTGGGTTGCTTGTCTTCTTAGAGTGGAGTCATGTAAGTTCTTTATATATTTTGGAGGTTTAAAACCTTGTTTGAGGTATCATTGGCAAATATGTTTTCCCATACAGGCGGTTCTCTCTTTATTTTAATACTGTTTCTTTTCTTTCTTTTTTTTTTTTTTTGCCATGCAGAAGCTTTTTATTTTGATGAGATCCCATTTGTTTATTCTTTCCTTTATGTCCCTTGCTTTAGGGGACATAAAAATGTTTCTGCGTGAAATGTCTGAGATTTTCCTGCCTACGTTCTCCTCTAGGACTTTAATGGTGTCATGGCTTATATTAAATCTTTTATCCACCTTGAGTTTATTTTTGTGTATTGTGTAAGCTAGTGCTCGAGTTTCATTTTTTTTACACATAGCTGTCCAGTTCTCCCAACATCACTTGTTGAAAAGGTTATTTTTACTCCATTTTATGTTGCTGCCCCCCTTTGTCAAATATTAATTGACCGTAGAGAATTGGGTTTATTTCTGGGCTCTCTGTTCTATTCTACTGGTCCAAGTGCCTGTTTTTATGCCAGTACCAGGCTGTTTTGATTACAGTGGCCTTGTAATACAGTTTGGTATCAGGTATTGTGATTCCCTCCTACTTTGCTCTTCTTTCTCAAAATTGCTGCAGCTATTTGGGGTTGTTTATGGTTCCATATAAATTTTTGAAGTGTTTGTTGTGTGTCTGTGAAATATGCCATTGGTACTTTAGTAGGTATTGCATTGAATTTGTAAATTGCTTTGGGCAGTATGGACATTTTGATGATGTTTATTCTTCCAATCCATGAACACGGTATATGTTTCCATTTGTTTGTGTCTTCCTTGATTTCTTTCTTCAGTGTTGTGTAATTTTCTGCATACAGGTCTTTTACTTCCTTGGTTAGGTTTATTCCTAGGTATTTTATTTTTCTTTTTGCTATAATTAATGGGATTTTTTCTTGATTTCTGCTTCTGCTGTTTCATTGTTGGTGTACAAAAATGCCTTTGATTTCTGTATATTGACTTTGTATTCTGCTGTTTGGCCAAATTCATTTATTAGGTTGAGCAGCTTTTTGGCCAAGTCTATAGGATTTTCTATGTATACTATCATATCATCTGCAAACAATGATAGTTTTGTTTCATCCTTTCCAGTTTGGATGCCTTTTATTTCCTTTTCTTGTCTAATTGCTGTGACTAAGACTTCCAATACTATATTGAATAGAAGTGGTGAAAGTGGACAACCTTGTCTTGTTCCTGATCTTAGTGGAAAAGATTTTACTTTTTGCACATTGAGTATGATGTTGGCTGTAGCCTCTCATATATTGCCTTTATTATGTTGAGGAATGCTCCCTCTATTCCCACTTTGCTGAGTGTTTTTATCATAAATGGGTGCTGTGCCTTATCAAATGCTTTTTCTGCATCTATTGATACGATCATGTGATTTTTGTCTTTGCTTTTGTTTATGTGATGTATTACATTTACTGATTTCCGAATGTTGAATCATCCTTGAATCCCAGGGATGAATCCCACTTGGTCATGGTGTATGATCTTTTTAATGTATTGTTGAATGCGGTTTGCCAATATTTTGTTGAGAATTTTAGCAACTATGTTCATCAGCGATATTGGCCTGAAGTTTTCTTTCCTTGTTGTGTCTCTATTTGGTTTGGGGATTAGGATGATGAGGCTTCATAGAAAGAGTTTGGGAGTCTTCCTTCATTTTGTATGTTTTGGAATAGTCTGTGAAGGATTGGATTTAGCTCTTCCTT
Source organism: Anoura caudifer (assembly GCA_004027475.1). Lineage (NCBI taxonomy): Eukaryota > Metazoa > Chordata > Mammalia > Chiroptera > Phyllostomidae > Anoura > Anoura caudifer. The sequence goes on along the minus strand of PVKU01016208.1, from coordinate 8,647 downwards.
AAATGCTTTGTAGAATTCTCCTGTGAAACCATCTGGTCCAGGGCTTTTGTGTGTCAGGAGTTTTTTTGATTACTGCTTCAATCTCATCTGCTGTTATTGGTCTGTTCAGGCTTTCTACTTCTTCTTCATTGAATTTTGGAAGATTATATTTTTTCTAGAAACTTGTCCATATCACCTAGGTTTTCAAATTTCTTGGAATACAGTTCTTCATAGTAATTTCTTACAATCATTTGTATTTCTGTGGTGTCAGTTGTAATCTCCCCTCTTTCATTTCTGATTGTGTTTATTTGGGTCCTCTCTCTTTTTTTTTCTTGAAGAGCCTGCTTAATGACTTGTTGATTTTGTTTATCTTCTCAAAGAACCAGCTCCTGAATTCATTGGTTCTTAGAATTGTGCTTTTAGTCTCTATGTCATTTAATTCTGCTCTGAACTTGGGTATTTCCTTCCTTCTACTTGCTCTGGGCTGTCTTTGTTGTTGTTCCTCAAGTTCCTGTAGCATAGGGCTAGATTGTTTGTTTGAAATGTTTCTATCTTTTATAGGTAGGCCTGTGTCACTATGAACTTCCCTCTGAGGACTGCCTTTGGTGTGTGTCATAAGTTTTGGGTTGTTGTGAGTTCATTTTCATTTGTTTCCAGACACCTTTTGGTTTCCTCCCTAATTTCATTCTGGACCCATTCATTGTTTAATACCATGCTATTCAATCTCCATGATTTTGAGTGTTTTGGGTTTTTCCCCTTAGGGTTGGTTCCTAGTTTCTGTCCCTTGTGGTCGGAGAAAATGCTTGGTATGATTTCAATTTTCTTGAATTTGTTGAGGCTTGTTTTGTGTCCTATCATGTGGTCTGTCTTTGAGAATGTTCCATGTGCATTTAAAAAGAATGTTTATTTAGTTTCTTTGGGATGAAGGGCTCTCTCTCTATATGTCAGTTAAGTCCATTTCATCTAGGGTGTCGTTCAGTGCCACAATACCTTTGTTGATATTTTGTTTAGAAGATCTGTCCATTTTTGACAGTGGGGTGTTAAAATTCCCTACTATAATTGTGTTGCTGTCAATATCTTTCTTGAAGTTCTCTAAGATTTTCTTGATGTATTTAGGTGCTCCTATGTTGGGTACATATATATTTACAATATTTATGTCTTCCTGGTGGATTCTTCCCTTGAGTATTATGAAGTGACCTTCTGTATCTCTCTTTATGGCTCTTCTTTTGAAGTCTATTTTGTCTGATATGAGTATTGCTATCCTGGCTTTTTTTCCCTGTCCATTTACTTGGAAAATTTGTTTCCAGCCCTTCACTTTGAGTCTGTGTAGGTCTTTTGTCCTGAGGTGGATCTCTTGCAGGCAGCATATGTGTGGGTCATGCTTTCTTATCCATTCAGTTATTCTATGCCTTTTGATTGGAGCATTTAATCCATTTACATTTAAGGATATTATTCATAGGTACTTATTCATTGCCATTTTTGTACCTGTGTTCTTCTCCCACTCTTTCTCCTTTCCTTCCTTTCCTTAGAGCAGGCCCTTTCGTATCTCTTGCAGAGCTGGTTTGGTAGAGATGTATTCTTTTAGACTTCTTTTGTCTGGGAAGCTCTTTATTTGGCCTTCTATCTAGATTGAAAGCCTTCCTGGGTAAAGTAGTTTTGGTTGCAGGCCTTTGGTTCTCATTACTTGGAATATTCCTTGCCATTCTCTTCTGGCTTGGAGTGTTTCCATTGAGAAGTCGGATGCTAACCTTATCAGGGCTCTCTTGTATGTTACTTCCTTTTTCTCCCTGGCTGGCTTTAAGATTCTCTCTTTGTCTTGGAATTTTGCCATTTTAATTATGATTAAAGTAGGTCTCTTTGGGTTCCTCTTGTTTGGGACTCTCTGTGATTCCTGGGTTCTTGTGACTTTTTCTCTCATCAAATTAGGGAAGTTTTCCATCATTACTTTTTCAAATAGTTTTTCTATCTCTTGCTTTTCTTCTTCTCCCTCTGGCATCCCTATTATACAGATATTATTATGTTTCATATTATCTTGCATTTCTCTTAATCCTTCTTCATTCTTTCTGAGCCTCTTTTCCTTTTCTTACTCTTTCTGGGTATTTTTTTCTACTTTGTTCTCCAAATCGCTGATCCAATCTGCTGCTTCATTCATCCTGCTTTTCATTCCTTCCACTGTGTTCTTCAGTTCAGAAATTGTACTCTTCATTTCCTCTTGGCCCTTGTTGATAGTTTCTATTTCCTTTTTCATGTTGATATAATTTGCAGTGAGTTCATCATTGCTTCCCTGTAGTTTCTAGTTGCTCTTTGAGAGCTCTTGAAGCTTCCTGACAACCATTGCTTTGAACTCAAAATCTGATAGTTGAGTTGCCTCCATTTCATTTAGCATTCTTTCTGGGGCTTCCTCCTTTTCTTTCATTTGGGGATTGTTTCTTTGTTTTCCCACTGTTTGTGAGACTCGTCTTGTCAGCCTCTGCTTCTTAAATTGATCTGTTCTGTCTCCCTGGGTTTATGGTGTGAACTTCTGTGGTAGAATACCTGTGAGATTCAGTGGTGCAGTCTCCTTTGGGTATCCTAGTATTCACAGCTTCCACTGTTTCAGCTAGAATCACAGGTGTGTGCTCTGGTCACAGGGCCGCAGGTTGCAGAGCCACCTCCAGTTCTGGTCCCAGGGCTGCCTGCTGTCATTTGGCCGTCCCCAGTCTCAGGGCCTCCCCCATCGCAGGGCCACCTTTGGTCATAGGCCCACCCCCAGTCACAGGGCCACCCTGGCTGCAGAGCCACCCCCCCGGTCCCGGTCCCAGGACCACCTTGGGTTGCAGGGCCACTCCCAGTCACAGGGTCCCCTCAGGACACAGGAACTCCTCCAGCTGCAGAGCTGTTCCCCGGTTGCAGAGCCACCCACCCCCCCATCGTGGGCCTTCCTCCAGTCACAGAGCCAACCCCCTGGTTGCAGGGCTGCTTCTGATCTCTCGGCTGCCTCCGGTCACAGGGCCACCAGTCACGGGGCCTCCTTTGGTCGCCGGTCTGGGTGAATCGCGGTCGGACTCCTGCACAATTCAATCCTCCCTCTGTCCTGGTTGGGTTTTCTTTTTTTTTTTGGTTCTATATTTTTGTAGTCCCTAATCTTGGCTGTGAGAAGAGGCACAGCACATCCAGCTACACCTCCATCTTGGCCAGAAGCCCTTAATTTTTTAAAATATGGTCAATTTTATGTTATGTACATTTTGCCACAATTTTAAAAATTGCACTACAGAGGACACAGGTTTTGGGTTAAGACGTGGTGTATAAGTCCCCCACCCACACCAAAAACACACAAGTGCACACATGGAGGGGTTTTCAGGTCCCGGTGTCAGGACTAAGTGCTCCACCTGCATCCGCTCATGCATTCTCTAATGCTTGGAGGTAGTAACTCACAGGGGAGAAGCTATGGCTAGAGGGTGCTGAGACACACAAACTCACATTGCTAGTAGGTTGCAGATTCAGGATTAAAACTAAAAACTCAGGTCAATTTACCAAAAAAAAAAAAAAAATTTTTAAAAGTCTTCATGTTAACCCAAATCAGGAGTCAGCTAACTTTTGGGGTAAACTTTATACCAAATAGCACATACTAGGCTTTGCAGGTTTTTCGGTCTTTGTCACAAACTGCTCAACTCTGCCGTTGGAGTTTGAAAGCTGCTGTGGACAATATGTAACTGAGTGAGCACTCTGTGTTCCAACACAACTTTACCTGCAAGAACAGGTGCTGGGCCAGAGCTGGTTGGTCTGCTGGTTCCTAGATGATTCTTAAGAGTCTGGCTGAGCCAAGAGCTCTAGGCAGTGTTAGGAGGAAGGTAATCATTTTACTCCTCTAAAATATCAGGGAAACTGGGTTTTCGAGGCTGTTTCTTCAGAGAGAAATCCTCCTGTCCTCCATCTCCCTCCCCCAGCTGTAGGAGTCCCTTTATGCCCTTCAGCCCAGCCCTTTCATGTCCCTCTGTCCCTGTGAGGCAGGACTGATTGTCAGTCTGGACCCTCAGCCCTCTGGGGCCCTCTGCTTCTTTAGAGAAGGGGTCCCCAACCTCTGGGCCCTGAGACAGTACCAGTCCAGGCCTGTTAGGAACCATGCCACTCAGCAAGAGATGAGCTTGAATGTAATGCACTTGAATCATCCTGAAACCATCCCCCTCACCCCAGTCTGTGGAAAAATTGTTTCCTGCAAAACTGGTCCCTGGTGCCAAAAAGGTTGGGGCTGCTGCTCTAGGTGACTACATAGACCTCACCTTGAAAAGCAATGTGTACCCCAGTTCTTCCTGGAGTTATCCCTTGGATCCCAGAGAGCTTTCTTGGGAAGGAGGGGGTGAAGTCTGAGGGGCAATGGGTAGAGTTGAGGACTCTCAAACTGCTGCCTAAACTCTGTTCACACAGGTCAGTGGCCACTGTCTGCTGCTGCAGTAGCAGAATGCATGTGGATCCAAGCATAGGGCAGCTTACAGCCCTGTCCTCAGTGCAGCCCACCTCAGTTACCCTAGGGACCTCAAAGGAGAAAGACTTCTCCTGGCCCCGCTCCTTTCCTTTCATGCTCTCTGCTTCATCAGAGGAGATGGACCACCTCCTGCTGGGACTCAGCCCCTGTGGCCATCTCCCCACCTCTCAGAGGACCTTGAAGTCCATCTTTACCCTCTGCCCGTGGACATCTGTTAATCAGGAGAATGGAGAACAAGAGTACTGGGGGAGGAGCTTAACTTTCCCATTCATTTTTAAAAGAAAGGCAAGCTCTCCATAACTTTGTTCCAACTTTGCCTCTCCACCTGCCTCCTCCAGCCCCCAGGTTCTCTATACCACATGGCCCACAGCCGCTTTTTCCTTGAGAGACATTCTTTGCTTTAAAGGGCCTTTCCCAGTGGCTGAACTTTTGTGTGTAAACACTTTGAACTCTTCTCCCTCCAGTTCCCACGAGGCTGTGCTAGGAGCTGATGGTGAGAAAGGTGGTGGTAGCCAGGAGCCAACCACCAACCATAGGGGCAATGACCACCCTGCAAAGGAGATGCTTGTGGGACTGACAGGCAGCAGGCATGTTCTGCCCAGGAGAATAGAGGGGCATGTGGACTTTACACAGCCAGCCCAGGGTCCACATGAGATGATGACTGCTCTTCACTCATCCCTTTCCAACCAGTCTTTCTCCAGACATGACCAGAGAAAGCATCAGAGAGGTGCTAAATGACACATTTTGTTCTCTCTTGATAGCACTTTCTTAGTTGGAAAAAATGAAAAAATTCACATGCTTCATTGTCCACAGTTATGCCAAAATTTCGGACAACTAAAGAGCTGGTAGAAATAAGTACCAGGTGGGGCATCCATCCCCTTTCCTACTGCCTGGGTTGAGGACTGAGGGAGGAAGACAGAGGAGGGACATAGCTGAGTTGGTATCTCTGGCCTTAATGATTTTGAATTCATGCCAAGTCAAATACAAGTAATTTAACAATTCCCCCTTGGCAGCTTAGATTCCCCCTGCATCTCCCTCCCTTCGTTAAGGAGTGGGCTTCAATGAAAACTTACTGGGATCTATACAGAGAGTTGCACTGTGATTGTGGCCCAGAATGACCCTCAAGGCATGTGAATCCCCTTTTCTTTCTTTCTAGAGGGGACAAGTAATAGTAAAGGATGCTGCTGAAGCTATAACCACAGGCAGCACTACCGCAGACCTGTGAGGGAAGTTTGCAGGCACGGTTTGTCACTGCTTTCTACAAAACACACTAAAGCTGGCCTTCCACATGAAGTGGGACTTCAGGAATGAGTTTCAGTGACAAAAATTTATTGAGGGGTCAGTTATTAAAACCAAGGGTGGCCTAAGCTTACTTGCAGTCTTGGTTTCCCAGGTGTTTTTCCTCAATTTGTGCAAGTACTAGACGGTAGAAGGGTGCCAAGAAAGCCTGAAAATACCGCCCTCTTGGGCCAGGACAGAAGGACTGGCCCCTTCTTAGCCTCCATGCCTTACAACTCCCACATATGAGCTGCAGTGGGACTGATACTAATGAGGTCTACATTTCATTGCCCAACTTTAGTGTATTCTCAAAACCTACACTCCAAAAAAGAAAACCTTCAAAAAAGAAAGCCATTGTAGGTCTTTCTCCTAAAAGCACAGGTGGTTTTCCCTCCAAAAATGCTGCTGACAGAGCAAGTGCTGACAAGATGTGGAGAAGAGATGCTTTCACAGAGCCCTAGTAGAGCCTGCATTTTATTTACTGACATCAGGGTGAAATTACAGCTGCAGTGTAAGAGACTGAGATGAGACACCAAGAAGAACCTTTTGACACCAAAGGTGGAAAGACACTGGGCCAGGAGTGGGCAAACCACACCCTGGGCTATAAATGAGACCTACTCTGTTTCTGTATGACCAGTGAACTAAGGATGGCCTTTACACTTTTAAGTGCTTGAATAAAATAATTGGTGATGCATAAAAATTATATAAAATTCAAATTTGTGTCTGTAAAGTTTCATTGGAACAGCCAGTCTCATTTGTTTACATTTTACATATGGCTGCGGTGCAGAGCTGAGTAGTCAGGATAAAGACCACTTGGCCCATAAAGCCTGGAATATTTACTCACTGGCCCTTACAGACAAAGTTTGCTGAGCCCTGCACTAGACAATGGCAGGTACCAAAGATCTGCAGTCTCTCTCTCTCTCTGGAAATCCTTACATATGGGGTTACATGTAGCTGGGTTTTAGGGTGAGGGACAGACAAGATGAGCTCCAGAAACACCTTCCTCCTGGGTCCTGCATCCAAAACACATGGCACCTCATTAGAAGGACTTTGGCAGAGCTCAGAGCTTTGTGGTGAAGCAAGAAGTTAGTGCCTTTCTACCTTTGTTTCAGAAGGTTCTTCACCATCTCTTACTTAAATACCTTATGTTGCTATCACTCTCTTCCCACTCCTGGGGAGTTAACTGAGTTAGAGAGGGGAAATAACCCCTGAGTATGACAGCAAGTAAAGGCCAGAAAAAAAGGAAACCAGGAGAGTTTGAACTGATGCCTCCATCTAGGGCAGAGCTGATGGCATCTCTTCTATTAAAGACATCACTTCCAATGGGGCAAGTGCTAACCTGAGGCAGGGAGACCCAGGAGATTTGGCATTCCAGGTGGATAGCTGGGGCCCCTCTTACCTGCATATCCCTCCTGGCGATGAAGCCCTTGCCCTCTGTGTCCCAGGTCTGGAAGAATTCCTGTGCCTCCCTCAGCATGGCCAGCTCTACCTGCACCAGCTCCCGGCTCTCCTTACACTCCAGGTAATCCAGGGGACCCAGGAAGGCCCCACTCCCCTTTAGTCCCTGAGCAGGTCTCTGGGGTCTAGAGATCACTCTCTGGTCAGGCATAGCCATCCAGGTTTGTCAGTTCCCTCAGTTCTTTTCAGATGCTGAGAATGGAAGATGAGAGAGAGGTGGGTGTGTTTGGGATGAAGTGAGGCTAAGAAAGAATGACAGGGACTTGAGAATGGCTTGCCAGTGTGTCCTAGCATCTCTTAGCAACCACCTCTTAATTAGCAGATGCTCAGAACAAGGGGAAGTGTGCCATGACCACTAATAGATCGGCCAACTCATCAAAGAGAAAAGAGATGTGGGGTGGGGGAATAGACATTTCCCAATTGAAAGGAAGTAGGTAGAGCAAGCCTGAAAATAATTTCTCCCAATTTTAACAAACAACAAAATAGATTCTGATAGACCAGCTACTATTTATAGAGACCACTGTACCAGGCAAAGATCTCTACATACATTTTGTCATTTACTTTTCTCATTTCTCTGAAATAAATATTATCATCTCCATTTTATTGAGGGCTCAGAGAGGTTGAGTGACTTGACCAAGGCCACACAGCTGTTTGTACAAATTTGTGATTTAAATGCAAGATCATCTAACTTGTATTTGGTATTAATCCCACACTCTCCTGACTTCTCAGCATTGCTGAGGGTGGAGGGATCCCCTCACTCAGATACACTTTCTTCTGTATCACTCACAATCAACAAACTTTGGCCTCTGTCACAGACTTGCAGGGGCTGCAAAGGGCGGGTGAGAAATTGCACCCTGTCCTAAGGATCTTCCTGCTGTACTGAGCTTCCTAGGTCTGGTTTGGCAACACCCAAGGCTGTCTTCAGCCAACAGAGAATCACAAATCATACACCTTGATCAGGTTCTTAAAGCCCCTCAAATAGCTGTTTCAGAAGATGCACTGCAATGTGATGTCATGGAAAGGCATGAAAAGCTGGGCTTATAGTCTAGACACTGCTGCTACTCAGAGACTTTGAACAAGAGACCTGCCTGGGCCTCAGTTTCCTCATCTGTATAATGAGAAGACTGGGCCTGTTATCTTTAAGGGCACATTTTACTCTGACAGTCTGAAAAATTGGGTTAATGTGATAAAAGAAAATCTCAGTATCATTGTGTTTTTCCATCTAAAGATTTTTGAGAAGTAGACTAGGTCAAATTTCAAATTCATGATAGTATTTGAATTTAAAAATATAGATATGCACTGTAATGCATTTGTGGGAAACTGGAGACAGTGGAGTCCTAAATCGTAGCTCCTATGTCCATGGTCAGAAGAAAGGCAGAAAATCACTGTGTCACCAGGTGGGCTTCTCTGACTGTTACAGCCTGGGCCTCTGACTCAGGTACATCATGACTCCAAAGTCATCTGTTATTT
>PVKU01016207.1:0-15449 GCA_004027475.1 Anoura caudifer | reverse complement strand
GAACAAGTAGCATAGATGGTAGGTAGAAAATAGACAGGAGGAGGGCAAGAGTAGTGTGGGAAATGTAGAAGCTAAAGAACTTATGACACAGGGGCATGAACTAAAGGGGGGAATGTGGGTGGGAGGGGTGTGCAGGGTGGAGGGTAATGAAGGGGGGAAAATGGGACAACTGTAATAGCATAATCAATAAAATATAATTAAAAAATCTTTTAAGTATCTATCATGAGGCACTTCCCTTTACACACAGTAGTTATAGTAAATAAGTAGAAAAGGAGATATTCTCCTTGTTAATTTACTTTTCTCTTTGATATTTCATTTTTAGTTTTTAAAATAGTCACTGGCATTTTAAACAGGAGTATAAGTTTTGTCTTTCCTAAAAGGACACTTGAGATTTAAGCAGAAGTCCATGAGTAGCTAGCAAACTATGGTGGCACGAAAAATAAAAAATACCAATGGGGACACAGAGTGAGAAGGAGGAAAAATAACTGAGGTAAAACTAAATGGGGTGCAACTGTTTTTCCTTTCTTCCTCCTCTAGTTATTGACTAATCATCCTTCTGTCTCAACTCAGGCCATTTTGCGGGGAGCCCTTCCCAGACGTCTTCCAGGAGAGAATTCCTCTGGTCTAAGCCCTCACAGCATGCTGTCCCTCTGCTTCATGGCATTGTGACAATATCTGCTATTTTTAAGATCAATCCCAGTTGCTTTTCTTTCATGTAAGCTCCCTGAGGACCGGGTTGTCTGCATGTTTGCTTCCCATTGATACGAATAAAGCTGCCTTCAGTAATTGACCATGGATCACTCAACACATATTTCAGACCACTTTCTTTGTCCCAGGTACAACTCTAGGTTTTGAAAAAAAAAAATGGTAGTGAAAATACACATGCAAATTCCTGCTCTCTCTAGTTTACTATGTAGTGGAAACTCCATTAATGGTTGGTGAATGAATAAAATCTTAAACCCAGAGATTTTTTTTTTTTAGCATGGAAAACAACCTGAGAAATTTAGCCAGTTAATGAGAAAATAGATGGACAAACCATAAGAAATACATGTGGTTAGGTAAGCAAAGCTATGGTCCTGACTTTGGCAAAACCAGCCTGTCTCAACCAAGAGCTGCTTTTCATTGAAGAAGCCAGGAGCAAGAATTGAAAAGCATGGAAAAGGGGCTACTAATTACAGGGAATAAATGCAGCAAACCTGAAGAATATTATGTTTAAAATAAGAGATCTGGACCTGAAGTAAACAAGTATTGATTGTTTTAATTTTAAGTTATGTGCCCAGATATTTCTGTAATATAATTGCATTTAATTGGTATTATATAATATCTGCCCCCAATTCAATCACTTGAATTGGTTTTTTATTTTCAAAAGCTAAGCAGAGCAATTGGGTAGCAAAAATTATTTTCAAACAATGGTTATATATTATACTCAAAGAAAGACCAACTTTTTAAAAGGAGGTGAACCAGAAATAATATTTTCAAAATTTAACTTATTTAAAATAATTATTTTAGCAAATGAAATATGCCCTTCTTTAAAGACAATGGTGAGAGGGTGAGGATTGAATGTGGGGGTAGGGTGGGTAGGGCAGGGGAGAGTAGTGGGGAAAAATAGGGACCACTGTAACTGAACAACAATAAAAAAATGAAAAAATGAAATCTGCCCTTCTTAAATATGAATGTGTAAGGTCAATTCAAAGACTATTTTCTACCTTGTCCATGTATTTAACTTTACTTTTGGCTATATAGGAATAAAAATGGGCTGTTTAAAGTTTAAAACTTTTTTTTATTTATTTGAGAGAGAGAGAAGAAAGGGGGGGGTGGGTAGAAAGAGAGAGAGAGAGTGAGAGAGGGAGAGAGAGAGCATGTACGAGCCTGACTGGGGGTTGAACCTGCATCCTTGGCATATTGGAAAGATGTTTTAACCAACTGTGCTACCTGGCCAGGGTTAAAAAATGGGGTATTTAAAAAATATATATGTATCCCTTTCCCTCCTCCAGAAAAACAAAAATGCCTTTTCCATGCACTTTTAAAGGAAAATGCAAGCTGCCTTTAAAGAAAACGAAAATGGTGTGTCTCTTCAGGAAATGTAAGGGGATTGTGGCCGACAGCAGAGTTCACGGTTAGGGGATTAAGGGTCAGGAATTCCATGACTGGCATTCCCATGGCCGAGGGCTGGGAGGTTGAAGGAGTTCAGTGGAGGATAAACTCCTTTGGAAGGTGGGCTTCTCGAACGAGCAGCGCTAACAGATGGAGACTTAGAGTAAAAAACAGCGATAAAGTCCTCTCAACACTGAGTCTATCAAGTCTTCCTCCCTGGAAGTCCTGAGAAATCAGATGATTCACAAAGGAAGGGAGACGTGCTTTCCTTGGTCATTCTGAAAGAAATGTATAATGCTAATCCTTTCTCTTCTGCGCTACAATGGAAGGGCCTTGAGTCCAAACTCATTTCAGATGGTAACGTACATAGAGCTCTTTTCACGAGGAGCAGGGGAATGTTTGGTGAGTGGCTGATGGAGGATAAGACAGTCTGACTGGCCAAGGGCAGAATGGATGTTCTAGACACCCCGGAGAACCAGAAAAATCTGCCTCTGAGAGATATATGAGAGTGATAAAACCATGGCGTGCTAGATTTTTCAGTAGGGGTTTAAATGAACAAGATAAGGGGGAAAGCACCATAAAGTTTACAAAAATGCTATCTGCACGTAGTCACATTTTCTGTGTACGCATGTCTCTTTCTTTTTGACATGCAAATGACACCCAGAAATACTGACTTCTGAATAAAAAAATGGACTCACTTTCTAACTAGTATTATTGGATTTCCCAAATGCAAACTAGATAATGAGTAAAAATGTAAACAGTCTTAACGAAACGGCTCAAGTAAAGCAGATGTAGCTTTTGTAGTTGGCGTCCCTGTCTTCTGGTTTTTAATTGCACCAAGTGTAAAGGAGAGGAAGACCACAGGCCCTGCTCAAATGGGGCCTTGTAGGGAGCCTGAATAGAGCACCAGAAATCTGTCATCATGAAACTCATCCTTTCCTTTGTGGTTCTCAGAAATGCAGATGAACAGGATACTAATGGGAGAGACTAAGGGACCACCTCGGATGGATTCAGGGATCACGGCAGGTTACAGAGGCCTTTTGTTTCAGGGGCTCTCCCTTGTCCCAGAGGCCCCTACAGAGTTTCTCTGACCCAACTAGATCAAAATAATGCTTTTCATTAAAGATTATCAGGAGTTTGCCCATCTTAGTAATTAAGGTTTCTCCATCAATTTAATCTAAATGAGTATAAGAAAGTATTTACCAAGATTATTGGTTCCTTGACAATAATGAAGATAAATGGCTTTGTGGGAAGTAAAAACAGAAGCATTTATTAAAAGAATGAAGTCCTGCATACATGCCAGCAAGGAGGGTAAACAATGATGTACTCCGGTTTAACCCAAGACTCAGAAATTAGTGACCTTCTAAATATTTAGGAAATGGAGAAAAATAAGACACTTTGCTCTGGTCTCCTTCTGATTCATAAACAGACATGCAGTGAAGATGATAAAAAGAAAAAAAAAAAACCTAGGGAAAGAAGGATGCCAAAACAATGTCAAAATCGAGTTTAGGTTCTATCTCATTTGACTGGATAATTCTATAATTACTGATAGTTGTACTTTATAACCATGGTTATCATCACCACCACCAAGGGGAAAAAGAACAAAGTGTCCTTATATTCCAGGTGAAGAGAGGACACTGGAGATACACAGAGTTGGTCCCAGTCATCTGGATCCTCAAGTGGCCAGGGGTGACCGGTGACTCAGACACCCCCTCCCTAATACATGATAATGGTCCTCCTGAGGCTGGCTGATGTGAAAGAAATCACTGTACAGCCTGTTTAGTGCATTTCTATCCATTTCCAGTCACACTCCACAAATCTAGAAAAATAGGTAAGAGACTTAGACTGACCACTCTACAGCCACGGTGACCGCCCGGGGTGATGGCGTCACACTGTCTGTGTGTATGTGGCATCAGGTAAAGACGTCAGGGTTACTTTTAGTGGGAGGTGTTGCAGAGAAGGCAATGGCTTGGTAGTTAGAAGATCCAGCTTTTAGTCCTATTTCTGTCCCTAACTGTCTGGCTTTGGCCAAGTCACTTAAATATTCTCGACCCCAGCCAGACCCCCTTATTATTAAAATTAGGTATGTAGAATCATGTCATTTCCAGTTTTGCCAGCTCAGGATTTCCTTCCATGCAGAACAGAGCTGGGAGGCAAAGATCCTTTGAGACCTGAGTTATCTAAACATGGCAGCTCCATGGCTGATTGCCTCACGGAATACTTCACGGACACAGAATACACTTCATCTTTCTGTCCCCAGGAGGGCTCTGCACTATCTCCAGGGAAATACCAGAGACCGCTTTGGTTCTCGCTCTTTAGGGGACAGAAGCATCTCTCTTTACCTGCAGACCTGGGGCACTTGGCATACTCCTTCCCTTCCCTTCCTCTCTCCCTGTGATGTCCAAGGCCAGATGAACTCATTCCAACACAACTTCAGGACCCATATGTGCAAATGAAATTGAAGGGACATGGGCCGTGAACATGAAATACTAGGGAAAGGTATTCACAGACAGAGGTAACTCTTTCAAGAAAACGTGATTGAGTGTCATTACCAGGCCTCACATAAAATAACACAAAATGGGTTTGGTTTCCTTGGATTAGCCTCAAAGGCAGCACTGTGTACGAAAACAAAAAAGAGGCTTGCGCAGTTTATCTGATCTGCTCACGTTTGAAATGGCCGCCATCTATCTGTTGGGAAGCCTGCGGTTTTCAGGACACAGACCCAGCCCTTGCATCTGAGATAGGATGTCCCAGGAGCCTGGAGACGATGTCCCAGAGCATCACCAGAAGGCAGCTCCCCTGCCACAGCCAGGGCAGGAATGCTGTGCACTGGCTTTGCTCTGCCGCCTGCAGGGTTTCTATAAACAGGAGAGCAATTAGCAAACGGCAACCAAAGCAGCACATCTGGGGAACGAGGGAGACCTGGCTTCTGAACTGCCCACACCGCGCACTGGTGCTCGGGGTGGGCATCTGTCATGGATCTGGCTTTCCATCTCGGAGTTCAGGGGGCTGCCGCTAGAAGGGAGGGGATTAGTTGGGTAGAATGAAGAAGAATCCTGAGCCTCCTCTGTGGAGCTGTCGGAGATGGGGAATCTTAGACTAGACACTGGAAGGGACTTTACAACCAGTCCTTATTTCTAAAGCCAAAGAGGGCCAAATTCAAACAGCAGAACATGCCCAGCGTCACTTGTACATTTTTTTTTTGTAAGAGAAAACATGTCCATTAATAGCTAGTTTAATAAATGTAACATGTGGAAAACGGACTGTTATACAGTCATTAGCAATGAGAAGGCACTTTGGACTGAGTCTTGATTTAAATTAATCTTTAAGATCCAGTGAGAATTAAGGGTACAGAGTTAAGTGTGCTATTACTTGTACACACACACACACACACACACACACACGTACACACACGTGTTGACAAGCACATAAAATACCTCTAGAAAAGAAGAAATTTCAGGCAGAAAGCCTGGGTAAAAGGGGCACACACAGGAAGGAGATTACTTTTCATGTGTACCATTTTACATCTTTGCAACTTACACCACGTGTATGTATTATCTGTTCCAAAATTAATTGCTTTTTAAAATAGCTTTTTTTTTTATCTCCTTTTCTTCCATCACAAGAAGGAAATTCTGTCTCTTCCCAAATGATGCTGCCACTGTCAGTGTCAGCTCAGCTCATGTCCCTTTTCTCTGTTTATTACTCGCCTAAGTAAACAGCTGCCTGCAAGATGAGCTGCAGGAAAGCGGCACAAAGCACCCACGGCTTGCAGAGCACTACTTGTAAGACATCAACACAGGGGCATCTGGAAAAGATCTGAGAAACTATACAGCAAATATTAAGTGGTTATCTCAAGAGGGGGTATAATAGGTAATTTTCATTCTGTCTTGTTATTTTCTGTGATTTCCAAAATTTAATACAACACTGTCTCACTTTTGTAATAATTTTTAAGTTTTTTTTAAAATAAAAACTCTTGGCTCCTCACCTGGTTCCTGTCCCTGGCGTTTGCATATCGAAACCTCTGGATGTAGTAAAAGACCAGCCACGCGAGGGAGATGATCATCAGGACGATGAAGGAGATGGAGACAAACACAACCGAAGTGCGGCTCACGTATTTCTGCAAGTTGCGGGTTCCGATGGTGATGTACATCATCACGGTGATGTTTCTCTCCAGCAGGCTGACGATCTCCTTCCCTTTGAGCTCGGGGATCATTATTGCCACGATGTCTTCGACGCCTGTTGTGAGAGGGGCAAGGGCAGGGCCATAAGGGCAAGGGGGTGAGAGGGGGAGGGAAACAATAGTGGAATGTCAGGGTAACGAAACACACAACCAAATAATGACACCGTTTTTGACAATTCTTTACCAGATCTACTATCCACATCTAATTCTAAGATCTAACAGCCAGAGATGGAGTGAAATTCTCTCTTTCGTCAGCTTCCTTGGGATGCTGCTGTGTTGTATGTGAGAACAGAACCTAAAATGGTATTTGTCTTTCACTGTCTGGAACCTAATCAACAAAACAAAGAAGCAAGCAAAACAGAACCAGTAACATTGAAATAAAGAAAAAACTGCCAGCAACCAGAGGGGAGGAGGGAGGATGGTAACAGGGAAAGAAGGGGAAGGGCTGTCAAGGAACATGTATAAAGGACCCATGGACAAAGCCAAAAGGGGGGTAGGATCAAGGGTGGGAGGTGGGGGGAGTAGTTGGGGGAAAACGGAGACAACTGTACTTGAACAACCATAAAAAAAAAAAGAATCTAAAATGACCTCATAATTTGGGTACCAGTGAAGGCACCATAGAGCTACCCTCCTACTGTACAAGGTGTTGTTGACCTTGGTAAAGGTGGCCCCTCCCCAGCTAGTCTGAGTTTGCAGTGCTATGTTGCATTTCACAACAAGCCCCCTTGGGGTGGGGAATGGCGCTCTGTACCCCATATCACAAGGGTAAGATGCGGTTTTATGCCACCTGTCGGCAGGCTTTCTCTCCTCCTGCCGCTCAGACACTATGAGTGCGTGATCACAGATTTTTATCCATCATTTTCAAGCAGGTTTTCTCCTATAGTTACTATCCAAAGCAACCCCAAATAAGGTTTTTCAACGAGTTCTGACGTATTTGTCAACATAAAATAATGGTCTCAGAACTACATTCTGCCCATTTTACCCAATTCAGTGTAAACAGCTTTGGTATCCTTGTACCGAGCAAGGGAAGGTGGAGGCTGAACAGGTAATTCCAGGATGGTTTTATCTCTACTCCCAGATACTCCCACCACAATGCCTCTGTTACTGGACAGCTGGCAGCAAGAGTGGCAGCTTTCTTGGGTCTGAGTTATCTGGGTCATTGTCCCTATTCCTCAGGACACCATGAGAGGCACAGCCTCTCGGTGAGGGGCTCTGGGCTTCTGCAAGGGATCTTCAGTGAAGATACGATACCAGCTCCAAATGCACCGGCTCAACATGTTGCGGTGACTGAAACATCGACTTGTGTATCTTGTGTATCAGTTTCACTAGGACAGGTTCTCAGGGATCACCCAATTCAAATTTTTGCCCACAAAGCTCTTCAAGAGCCCCATTTCCACATGGGGATAGCCTACTATCTGGGGTCACTATAATTTAGAGAGAGAAAATTTACAGTTAGGATGTTGTAGCTTAGGGACAAAGTGAAGCACCACCACAGTCACTTAGAGCTGGCCTTCCTCACACACTGGGTCAGCCAGCTGCACGGAACTACCAGATTATATTTGCTCAGGATGTTGCAAGTCTCTTAGAAGCCACTTAGGGCTTTCACTTGACCTTGATCTCTATGCCAGTTTTCAATCCTGCATAAAGATTTCACTAAGGCTAAAGCAGAATAAATACATTAAAAGCTAACTATGGACACAAAAGTGTCTGTGTATGACATATCAGCTATATATTTTTCTTTTTTAAAAATATGTTTTTGTTGTAGTTCAAGTACAGTTGTTTCCACCTCCCCCCACCATTCCCCCCTGCCCCACCAATCCCCACCTCCCACACTCGATCCTGCCCCCTTTGGCTTTGTTCACGTGTCCTGTATGTACATTCCTTGGCAACCCTTCCCCCCTTCTCCCATCTTATCCCCTCCCACCTCCCCTCTGGTTACTGTCAGTTTGTTCTTAATTTCAATGTCTCTGGTTTATGCTCAGTGAAATAAGCCAGGTGGTGAAAGACAAATACCATATGATCTCACCTGTAAGTAGAACCTAATCATCAACTATATATTCTTAAAAATCCCAAAACCTTTATATTAGTCCAACTGTAAAATCACAAAGCCACATAGTGTTTAGATTGAGCTGTTAACTTCTGGGAATTACTGAAACTGGTGGCTTGAACTTCACCTCTGCAGAATTTACTGACAGTTCCAAAGCTCCCCTTTTCATGTTTACTTTGGCTAATGGCTGCATGTGGTCTGCGGTTTTGCGAGGCGTTAAAGCTGCTGGCAGGTTTTGTCTCTACAGGAATAGCTTCCTTGTACGCTGGACTAGTCTGGCCTAGTGAGGTTCGCCCTGGAGCTGCGGCCAGTTTGGAGATAGTTACGTAATGGTAGAATCATACCTTTTCACTTAATTTATCTCCTTATTTATATATTTTTAAGCATGTCTATTCAAGGCTCTAGAATACAATTTTTTTTCTGACAAGGGGATTTTGGGGTTATTTATGAGATTTGTATGCTCAGTCTCTGCACAAGTTTTATGTTTTTTGGTGGGCAAATGTTATTATTATACTCCTTTATGGCTTTTAGTTTCAACACTCTGCTTAGGAAGCTTCCCCACCAAAGATGACAGAGAGACTCTTTTAAAATTGCTTTTCAAATTTTTTAGTTTTACTTTTCACATTGAAATTTTGAACAACCTTAATGAGATTTAATAACAACATAATATATGTTTGAACTCTTATAATGTGATGGGCAGAGAAGAGACAGATAGGGTGCAATTTCTTTTTCTCTAAATTCTTAGACATATTGGGAACCACGGTTGGACTTTATTTTACCATTAGGTTGACCTATCTCTTGCTGAACCAACACCAGGCTATGTGGGTTGTATCGGCTTCTAACATGTTTACCATCAGGTAGTCTAACTCTTCCTTCACTAATTTTCTCCTGGCATTTTTCCCAGTACCTCCTAATACTAAGAGCCCACAGAGTCAAACGGTGAAGTTGGGCTCTGACACCAAACAGCTTGTTTCAAGCCCCAGCACAGCATTTTAAAAACAGGCAAGCGAAGTTTGGATATCCACGAAGTTCTAAATTACTCATCATCCATTTCCAGGAACCGGAGAAAACATTTTCTCTTCCTGTAGGGCAAAGTATAATTAACTATTTTAAACACACTACCTGTGTTGCTCATAACCACTGCTGTGTGTCTTCATGATATATGACATCTGCCCGGAAAGGTGGAAAATGACAGTGTTCTATCCACCTGAACTTTAACCTTATTCATTGCCAATATTCATCATGAATTTCTAGGGTGATGATGGTAAAACAATAGATGGGATTCTGGGACATTTCTCCATGCACTTTAGGCTACGTATTGTGCCTTTATCCCAGTAGAAATAGTCAGTAAGAACTTAGGTGCACAGGACATCCCAAAACAGTACAAAGTAAAGTGGATTTGGATGAACTAACTGACCAATCAGGTCAAAGCACAAAGTCCAGGGCAAAATGCTACTGCAGGACTGAGTCTGTTTCACTGAGACATGTGTAGCACCGTGAGTTGCCAGACAATTCCCTGACCTTTGCTTCATTTTGGAAAGTGCAGCTAGCGTCAGGGAGAAGCCTGCAGGTCAGCCCCAAGTTTGCTGTGGTGTCCTGGCTTCCGTGGGTGTGTGTAAGGGAGGCGGCCAAGGAGAGCAGGGCTGAGGAAGGCAGAGAGCGCTGAAAGCCCAGCTGAGCCACCTCCTTCCAGTGAGTGAGTGCTGGAGGCTCTGACACTCGGGGAAGAGCAGTAAACAAGCAGCATATTTTGTGTGTGCAAACGCTACAAACAGGTCTTGCTCTTCGGGCAATTCTGTGTTTACTGTGATGCCTAGTCTTCTATCAATTGTGTCTTTTTGCAAAATTATGTCAGCAAACCATCTATTTTCCTCCCACTTCTGAGTGGTCACTGTTATGCAATGACCACGTAGTTGGGGAAAAGCTCTGTCACCCTGCGAGAGAGTGTGTGACCACGATGCATACAACACACATGACAGGGCACCCTGTGGGTTTAGTGCTTCCTTTCCCCAGGACAGCCTCAATGGTCGTTACCTAATTTGATCTACACGGATAAGTAAGGAATCAGAACAAAAGTTCAGAAAGAATGTTTACTAACCAGGAAATCCTTTACTGAAACATTCAAAACCAGGTCCTTTAAACATTGCATTGACAGACCGCCTACAGCACCAGTACAGTGCTATGCATTTAAAAGGCCGGCAGCCCCATTCCTCCCAGTGCACCCTGCAGGGTGGAAACGCCCTCCTGTAGGTTCATGGGAGCAAAAACCCTTTTCAGCTCTCTGCATCTTCTCTCTCCCCTAATCTCTACTCACTCACTGACGGCCCTTTAGGATTTAGGCAATAATAAGAGAAGGCAGTTTTCATTTATAGATGTTTTCTATTTATGTACTTAATATCTACTTTAAAAAAATAGCTCCTAATAATCATCTATTCTCAAGTAAGATGATAACATATGTGAAATAATTTCAAAAGCTGCAAATTACCATATAAATGTAAAGTATTATAATTTTCTGCATTAGTTTAAAAATATTTTTAAGAAATATAGATGTCAAAATCCTAAGTAAAGCATTCACAAATAGACCTCAACACTATAGTAAAACAAGCAAGCAAGCAAGCAAACAAACAAACAAACAAAAAAAAACAAAGAAACTTCATTACCAAGGTGGGACTTAGAAAGGTAAGGGTGATTTAACATTAGAAAATATATTAATGCTTTTTAGTGCATTAACAAATTAAAGGAATAAAGCATAGGATTATCTTGTGTAGCTATCTTTCCTCCAATATTTGGTCTCTTACATCTAAAATATTCATGTCTTAGCCAGACACACACTGTCCAGCGAAGTGTTAATCTTCAGCCTCCTTTGCAGCTAGGGTGTGGCTCTGAGATGTGAATGGAGATGATGTTAACTACTCCAGGGTCTTATCCATAAAGGACTGACTATATGCTCTCCATACCCTTGATATTGATCATTAATCATCTACATTTTGGGGGGTATATGTTCCATTTGCATTCAGAAACATTGTATCTAAAAGCATCCTTTGTTGGTGTGTATTTCAATCACTCACTGGATCGCTTAAGTGATGTGCCAGTACAGGCAGAGGCAGACACTCAGTAACAACGAAGTTTTATGAGATCAAGACATCTTTAAAGGAGATGCTAACAATAGCCAATTTTATTTTCCTTGAATGGCTCCAGTAACTTAACTCACCAGTGGTTCCTCAGTTACATTTGAGATAAGCAATGACTTACACTTTTTAAAGAAATTCATATTTTCCCTGAGTACATATCTGCAGAATTTTCTATAAATTTGTGATAACTTTAGGAGGAGTAATAAATAAGGTATTTGATTTATAGCCTCACTGGTAGCACTTTCTTAGAACACAGTAAATCAAACAAAAAAAAAAAAAACCCCTTACTTTAAGTTTCTGTGAGACTTTTAAGTGGTTAAAAATGATATCACAGAGTTCAGGCTGAAATAAAGTAAATCATTGAATACTATAAAGACTTTTTAAAACAATTCAGTTTTCATTAGAGCAAAAAACCATGCTTACAGAAACTTCTGCTGGGTTGGGAGTAACAGACAGAAAACTGTACAAGAACAACAACTAAAATAAATTTAAAATAAATAAATAAATAAATAAATAAATAAAACTTCTGTTTACACATAAAATTCTAATTTTCGTTCGGACAAAAACCGATATATGTGTAAGATTCATGAAGTGAGCAGTGGAATCACAGGACAGGACACTGTGAGAGACCAAAATTCCTCAGCATTTGCCTCTTCCTAACAATCTGATAAATGAAGTTAAATAGTGGAATCATTTGCCATAGCTTCTCCCTGGGTGACCTTGGAAAATTTCCTAAATCTTCAGATTTATTATCTCTGAAAACTCTAATAGTAAATGCACTTGTTCCAAAGGGTTGAACGAGGGTTAAATGAGAGAATGCGCATAAAGATCTCAGAACATAGTGAGTGCTTGAAAACCATTAAGTTATGACTATCATCAATATCACCTATCAAATAATTACTTAAAATATTCCAGGCAGTTTAAAACTTGCACTTTGGCCAAAGGAGCTAGCGCAGAGGTGAGAAGGACATCAACCTTGGCTTCCCCTGAGGTCCAGAAACAGAGACAGAGCTTCTGGACAGCCTAGAGCACCTGGACACTACGGAGATCCCTCCAAACAGCTGAGGGCCATGAGCCCCAAGCTGAGCACGTTGCCATTTCTGCAACACAAAAGGGTTAACTGTCTGCTGCACATTGGTCAAGGAAAGGAAACTCTGGGGCAGAAAAATAGAAAGTTAATCTTCAAAGGAAAAAATGAACAGAACTACATTAACAATGAATGGTGCAACTCATACTTTTCTCTCAATGTGACAAAAAATAAAAATTGTTTAATTTTTCTTTTAAATAGTTATGTAATTTAAGCAAATCTGGATTTGGGTTTTGTTTTGCTTTGAACTACTGGGAAATATGACATCAATTATTCTCTACTAGACTATTTTAATAATGCATGGCAAGAACTTAAAATTACAGTTAAAAACAATCACAAGTTAACTTAGATCTAATGAACTAAAACACATTTATGGCATACGATTATGTATCCTCGCACAGAATAGGGAAACACACATGAAGCATCTCTTCTCACAGTTTTGCTCGTTTGTTTGGTGGGAGTGACTTGGAGTTCCCAATTTACTCTGCCAAAATTTATGACAGAGACCTTAAATAAACAGGAACCAGGAGGGCCTGTGGGGGCACTGCCAGGGCCCTAGAGGAAGAACTCTGTGTTTTCTGCATAGTTCCATAGTTGTAGCTGCCCCTCCCCTGGACTTCTTCCTCCCCTCTATGAGGTGCTTCCTCTTGTTCCGGGTGGGGTTGGCAGGTGGCTCGCCGTGTCTGCTCTTTCCAGATGGCAAGCCTTTCTTTTTCCCAAGCAAATCCTTTTTGGTGATGGAGCATGTAGTCAACCTTTGTTTTATGGTCAATGACTGCATAATTATTAAATGCCACATTATTTGATTCACCTCTATTTTGGGGGGGTATTCTCTGAAGTTGTGTTTGGTAGTCTTTGAAAACTAGAAGTGAGATCTCCCTCTAATAAAGATCCAGATTGGAAAATCCCTCTCTTAAGAGTAATTGAAGTTTACTATTTTGGTTTCTAGAAGCTGGAAAACCCCACATAGCTTTCCTTATGATGAGACAATATGGACTATGGATTCAACAAATAACGTTAAGGTCAGTTAAAAGACCAACTATTAACATATGAGAAAACAGCAAAAGTGGGACAGAACTTGACATAACTTGGTGGATGTAAACAGGCTTCTCCAGGATCAGAGTTCAAACTCCAGAGAAGTGGAAAATACTGCATATCCTTAGGCTGGACCCATAAATGCCAGCAAGTAGGAGTGATGAGCATTGGTATAAAGGCTTTTGGACTAACGTATAAGTGAATGAGGTCTATGAAGCTCTCTGGTCTCTGTGTCTCCATCAGTAGATCACAGGGCAGGAGGAAAGGGGTACATTTGATCAGGATCTCAGGTCCAGGAAGGGGAGGCGTTGGGCAACTGAGTATGTATTCTGAAAAAGCTCCGTGGATCTGAAATCCTCGCATACCTCCCTGACCTTTGTTGCCTACAGTCCACATGGTATGTCCCAGTGCCCACAGCAGATACTGCCCGTGACCACCCATATCCCAAGTCTACACCATTTTACTGAACCACGTCCTGACTTCCAACTGCCAGCATTTCTTTGCCTAAATGGCTCTTCTTGACCACATCGCTCTGACTGTTTGGGCCAGGAGAAAGGAGGAATTGCCCCCACCGGGAGCAGTCAGGGACCAAGGAGGAAGTTGGAGCATAGATACCTCAGCTCCTGCCTCCCGGGGCTGGTGAACCCTCCAGCACATTTCCACGCCATTCCCCAGAGCTTTCCAGTGGGATTAACCTTCAGTGACTCACAGTGGCAATTTGCTTAATTACACACCCTTTGTTGGCCCCTTTGCTTCCTTGTCGCATTTTTCCATTCCCAAACTGGTGTTTCCTGGAATCACCTCTAAAACGCCTTGTCCTTGAATCCTTGTCTGAGCTCTGCTCCGGGGGAAACCTCAACTAGGACTGTGCCAGAAGTCATTCCTCCTCTTCCCTTCTTTCTTTAGACTCCCGAAGCCCCAAACCCCAACTAGGACTGTGCCAGAAATCATTCCTCCTCTTCTCTTCTTTCTTTAGAATCCCGAGGTCCCGAACAACAGCTGCATTGGCTTGTGCCTTGGGGACCGAGGTGCACTGCCTCATAAATATCATCAAAAGCAAAAGCATGAACCCCTCCTCACCTATTTTTAACTTAAACAGAGAAGCAGGATCATTTAGCAGAAGTACGGCCTATGCCCACTTGCCAAGAGGACCGTTACAGTCACCTGTGGCTACTGAAACCTAGTGCTCACACCATCTCCCTGAAGGGACAGTCAAGCATCCTTCGCTCCCACCTCTGCCTTCAGGGGAGTGGAGAGGCTTTGGGTATTGAGCCTTCAGTGAAGTGATCAAACACCAGTCATTCTGTAAGGCTTGTTGTATAGAGTAGTAGCCACCGGCCATGTGCTGCTCTTGACTACTTGAAATGAAGCTAGTACAATCAAGGGATTGAATTTTTAATTTTAGTTAATTTAAATTCTAATTTAAAATCATTGGTTCAATTATTGGAAAACTTTTAAATATGTTTGAAACAACTTGGGCATGAGACTGTACATTTTTTCTAGTGTAAGTTTTATAAAATGTAAATGTGATTAAGTTTATCTGATGAAAAGTTAGCACGTGGATGGAGATGTGCTGAAATGTAAAATACACACTGGAATTTGAAGAACTAGTATGAAAAAATGCCATTAGTAATTATTAATATTTGATATTAGTAATGAGACATTCTTTTTTTTTAAATTATATTTTATTGATTATGCTATTACAGTTGTCCCATTTTCCCCCCTTCATTACCCTCCACCCTGCACACCCCTCCCACCCACATTCCCCCCTTTAGTTCATGCCCCTGTGTCATAAGTTCTTTAGCTTCTACATTTCCCACACTACTCTTGCCCTCCTCCTGTCTATTTTCTACCTACCATCTATGCTACTTGTTC
>PVKU01016206.1:0-15469 GCA_004027475.1 Anoura caudifer | reverse complement strand
GGAGGGAGGGAGGAAGGAGGGAGGGAGGAAGGAAGGAGGGATGGAGGAAGGAATGAAGGAAGGAAGGAGGGAGGGAGGGAGGGAGGAAGGAAGGAGGGATGGGAGGGAGGGAATTTCGATAATGCCCAAGGACGTCTGGGCAAATTGAAGTGTAGAGAGAGCCTGCTCCCGGGGCCCGTGGAAACTCTCACTTTTGTGTGTCTTGTCTGTGGTCCTGATGGTGTTGGAGGGAAAGCAGACAGGCCCAGCTGGCGCAGGCGAGGGAGAGAAATGCTGAATTTTTAGCAGTTCAGGTTTATTTTTAGGTATTTAAGGGTATCTTTAGCTTCCCAGTAAATGAGTCCATCAGAGAGCCGTATCTGAAATATTCAGCTTGTAAAAATTCGGAACAGAAATCTGAGGCCCCCTGTCCCAACTGGGCGGTGCAGCTCCCACCCGCACCCGCCCACCCCTGTCCCGGCCCCGGCCCAGCACACGGGAGCCTGGGAGATGGCCAGGAAGGCATGGTCAACACCGGGCCTGGCTTCACAGGGAAGGGGCCAGAGTCTGGGGGAATCCTTGTACGCTGAAGCAGGCTCTGATCTTCGAGGCCCTACTCAGTGAGGCCTTGAGGCCAAGAACTGGAGGGGACTCACTTGCTGTCCACCCAGCTCACCCATTCATACAGAGCGTCCATTCGTCCCGGACCCCAGACCCCGGGCAGAGCAAAGCAGACCCGCCCGGACCTGTGTGTTCCCATCAGGCCCACAAACCCTTTATAAAGACAACCTTTTACACATGCACTGGCCCCGTGCCGGCCCTGGGATGACAGACTCTTTTCAAACTGCGCTCAGTACCTGCCCTCACCGTGTGGGCTCCATGTCTTGGGGGAGATGACCAGACCGCTGGTGACAGGGTGGGAACACATGTGCCACCAGCCAGTGCTGTCAGGTGCTGGAGAGGCTGGAGCCCTTGGAAGTGTCCCCTACCCTTTCTTCTGAGACCCTGGGGCCAGGCACAGGGTGGGGGTCCACGTGTCTCTGCTGAATGCTGAGTGACAGACCCAGGAAGGCAGGCGGGGTGCAGAGTGGTGTCCCGCGCCACAGAGGTGCAAACGGGGGCGTGCTAAGGGCTGTGTGGGGCCCTGACACAGTGGCCCGAGCTGCTGCCCGGCCGGAGGACCACCAACGCCCCTGGCCAGGTTCTGTGTCCCTTCCTGGTGGCCTGGGACAAGGCGGGGCGGCCGGTCTGCTGTGTTCCAGTGCCTCTTCCACCATCCCTGCCGTGGTCACTGCTGAGTTGCCCAGAGCCCTGGCTGCTGAGCCTGGTTACTTCCTGGACAACGAGGTGGCTGGCTTCCTACACCCGTGGACAGGAAACTGGGGACACGGCCCAATCCCTCTCAGGAGCAGCAGTGAGAGGCTTTCAAGTGGACACAAACTTTGGTGTGGAAAAACACAGCGAGCAGCGGCCGGGGGGGTGCCAGCAGCCCGGACGAGGCTCTCGACTCCCGGGCCTTCCCTGCCTGCTGGCTTGAACCTTAAAATCTGCCTCCAAGGCTGCGCCTTGGTGGAGCCGTAGTGGGGCCTCTTCATTTGCCAAAGACAAGTCCCAGTGTCTGTATCCCTCTGTCTCTGTCTGTCCATCCACCATCCATACACCTATCCATCCATGTTGTCCATCCATCCATCATGCATTTTTCTATCTATCTATCTACCTAGCGATACCATCTCCCCAATATCGGTCCCACTGCCGTATTTTATTCTCCTCCACTGCTGCAGTGTCACTTGAATTTCCGTCTGTATCTCGGCCGCCGCCTCTCTCAAGCAGGAGGCTTGCTCCGTGGCTCCTGCTGAGATCGGTGGTGAGAGCCGGCCGGTGCCTATGGAGGGAGCCCCATCGGCATCCGTGGAATGAAGGAAATGGAGGAAAGACGTGCTGCAGAGATAAGCCGTGGCTGAGACAGGAAGCTGAGGCTCCAGCCCGAGGGACCCCGAACAGGATACAGATGACTGCCTACACCTTGTCCTCCCCTGCAAAGACGCTTTTCCTAAATTATTCTAGTTAAAAAAAAAAAATCTAGTTAACGGAGGTCTAAGCGTTGGTGGGGGAGGGGGTGGTTTTTAAAACTTGTTTTCAGACTTCCGGCCAAGATGGAGGTGTAGGTAGACACACTGTGCCTCCTCGCACAACCAAAAGAAGGACAACAACAAATTTAAAAACAAAAAGAATCAGAACTGACAGAAAAGTCGAACTGTATGGAAGTCCTACAACCAAGGAGTTAAAGTAGACACGTTCATCCAGACGGGTAGGAGGGATGGAGTTGGGCGGAGAGGACTTGCAGCAAGGTGGCGGCTGGTGGACCCAGCGAGGTGGCTGGTGGAGCGGGCGGTCCCACATTCGAGCACAGACAAACCTGGAGGAACACCTGGGGAGCGGATGGACTGCGCAACCCAGGGTCCCAGCGCAGGGAAATAAAGCCTCGCACCACTAATTGAAACCCTGCCCTGGCGAACACCTAAGGCTCCTCCCCTTACTACCTAACAGGTGCGCCAAGAAAAAAAAATGGCCCAAATGAAAGAACAGATCAAAGCTCCAGAAAAAAAATACAACTAAGTTATGAAGAGATAGACAACCTATCAGATGCACAGTTCAAAACACTGGTAATCAGGATGCTCACAGAATTGGTTGAATTTGGTTGCAAATTAGATGAAGAAATGAAGGCTACGCTAAGTGAAATAAAGGAAAATGTACAGGGAACCAATGGTGATGGGAGGAAACTGGAACTCAAATCAATGGAGTGGACCAGAAGGAAGAAACATCCAACCAGAACAGAATGGAGAAACAAGAATTCAAAAAAATGAGGAGAGGCTTAGGGGCCTCCAGGACATCTTTAAACGTCCCAACATCTGAATTATAGGGGTACCGGAAGGGGAAGAGGAAGAGCAACAAGTGGAAAAGTTATTTGAACAAATAATAAAGGAGAACTTCCCCAATCTGGCAAAGGAAATAGACTTCCAGGAAGTCCAGGAAACTCAGAGAGTCCCAAAGAAGGTGGACCCAAGGAGGAACACACCAAGGCACATCATAATTACATTAGCCAAGATTCAAATGAAGGAGAGAATTCTAGAAGCAGCAAGGGATAAGGGGACAG
The DNA here is from genome assembly GCA_004027475.1 of Anoura caudifer. Taxonomy (NCBI): domain Eukaryota; kingdom Metazoa; phylum Chordata; class Mammalia; order Chiroptera; family Phyllostomidae; genus Anoura; species Anoura caudifer. The sequence goes on along the minus strand of PVKU01016206.1, from coordinate 12,336 downwards.
TCACCTACAAAGGAGTTCCCATCAGACTGTCAGCTGATTTCTCAAAAGAGACCTTCCAGGCAAGAAGGGGCTGGAAAGAAGTATTCCAAGTCATGAAAGGACCTACATCCAAGATTGCTCTATCCAGCGAAGCTGTCATTTAGAATGGAAGGGCAGATAAAGTGCTTCTCAGACAAGGTCAAGTTAAAGGAGTTCATCATCACCAAGCCCTTATTATATGAAATGTTAAAGGGATTTATCTAAGAAAACAAGATCAAAATATGAACAGTAAAATGACAGCAAACTCACAATTATTAACAACCACACCTAAAACAAAAATTAAAACAAAACAAACTAAGCAAACACCTAGAACAGGAACAAACCAGAGGAATGGAGATCACATGGAGGGTTAGCAACAGGGGAGTGGGAGGGGGAGAGAGGGAGAAAAGGTACAGAGAGTAAGTAGCATAGATGTTGGGTAGAAAATAGACGGGGGGAGGGCAAGAATAGTGTGGGAAATGTAGAAGCTAAAGAACTTATGACCCATGGACATGAACTAAAGGGGGGAATGTGGGTGGGGGGGAAGGGTGGAGGGGAATGAAGGGGGAAAATGGGACAACTGTAATAGCATAATCAATAAAATATATTAAAAATTAAATAAAAATAAAACTTGTTTTCATCACAGTTGCCTAATTCCTTCATTTCCTGGGCCTCAGAGGACAGGCCAGAACTGTCCAGGTCCCCTCTGCCTTGGTGGGTCCCCACACTGGCCTCTGCTCTCCCCTGTCCCCCCCAATGGGTCAGGGCTCCTGCCCAGTGTCCACTCCTTGTTCCTGGGAGAGCACCCACCCTTCCCAGGGGAGGCCCCCTTTCTCCCCTCCAACCTCGCCCTTTGGGTGGGTCCACTGGTCATTCCCCCCGGGGGCAGGGGAGGCCCTGGGACTGGAGCTGGAGCTGTCCTGGTGCTGGGGGCTTGAGCTGGGGCCACAGCGCCACCAAGACGCTCGGGCCCCACAGCCCGAGGCCCTGGGCCGAGCCGGCCGGAAGCAGGCCCAGGATGGGCAGGCCGGTCCTGACAGCCCGCGGACTTCGTCCTCAGCCCGAGCTCCGGGAACGTCCTGCAGCCCAGCCCGCCAGCCCCGTGTTCTGTTGGGATGTCCTCAGCTGTGGGCACAGAGCCCAGGGTGCCCGGCCGGCTGTTCCTCAGGAAGGAGACGCCCCTCCCCCACAGACGTGCGGTGACTTTCGGTGCCTGAGGACTCCGGTGGCCTTGGTCACGTACCCATGGGGCCTTGCCAGACCTGGCACACGGCTGTGAGGAGTCCCGAGATCCACAGAGGTACACGGTCCAGGGAGCCTGGCAGTGGAAAGAGGGTGCAGGGCTGGCGTGGGGAGGTGCTGGGGGGGCTGGAAACCAGCCGAGTCTCCCCTCCCGCGCCACACTGACATGCCGGCCAGGCCATCACAGGGGCCCGCGAGGGGCCAGGGGACGAGAGGCTGACCATCAGGCCGGTCACTGCTGCGTCCATCTGCCCTGAGAGCGGCGTGGACGCCTTTGTGCGGCGCAAGTGCGTCTTCATGCACCGCGGAGGGCAGAGGGCAAGCCCTCCGAGCTGCCAACCTGTCGCTAGTAAGAGGCTGGCAGACCTTTTCGGATTAAGCGAGGTGCCCAGCTCCAGAAGTCGTGGGAGTCTTCCACGTGCTGTGCCCCCACCTCAGGCCTTTCTCTGCCGAGTGAGGCCCCCGAGCAGCCTGACCACCCTGTTCGCCCCCTGGACAGGGCCGTGCGCCCTGTCCTCGCAGCCTGGGGGGCCAGGAACACCCTGCGCTGGGGACTCTCGGCAGTGAGGGCCAGGCAAGACGTTTGAGGGGCTTCCATCTCCTGCCCGGAAGTCCCCACGGGCTTGAACTGCCTGCGGTCACCTGGTCAGCGACCCACCGGCCTTGGCCGCACGCACATGCTGGTGCCAGCTCTTACTCTTCCTCCGTCACCATCTCTGGTTCCTGGGACCACCTTGCAAACGAGCTGCCTCGGCCCCCATTTCCCCAGCCTCCGTGTGTGGGGGGGCCCCAGGTTACGCTGATGTCTCCAGACCTCGACTTCCCTGAAAAACACAGGCGAGTGAGGTGTCTGCCCCTGTCAGCCCCGAAGGCCACAAAGCGTGTAAGACACAGGGTGTCACTCCTGCAGACCTGGGTCCCGGAGCCTGTGGCCGGTCCTGGGATCCCACGCCATCACAGGGGACAGCCACAGAATAATGGCATCAGAGCAGACCCAGCGAGGGCGTGGGTGATTCCCAAGCGGCGACGCGCTCACCAGGTGGGACGCTGCAATTGTTCGTGAAAAATGCAGAGCTCTGCCCAGGGCGACGGTCCGGGATTCCCTGACCTCTAGCACCCCCTAGTGTTAGCTTCCGTGCGCGTCCGGAGCGCGGCTGTCAAGCCTGAAATTCCCCGGGGTGGTGGTGGGGGCGGGACGCAGGGAGGTTGCCGGGACAGCAGGGCCAGAGCGAATTGGTCCCGGGAGCGGTTCCTCTCCCGGCTTGTGCTCCAGGGAGTCGTCTTCATCAGGCGTTGGCAGGAGAAATCTGTGCCACCTGTGAGCCTGGAATAAAGCACCACGTTTCACGCGTCGTGGGTCCTCCATCAAGTGACCGCGGAGCGAGACGGGAGCTGTCCACACGGCTCCTGCGGTAAAAAGCGCCGTTGCCGTGGACCAGGCTTTCGGCCGGGCGGGGTGGTGGCTGCGACCCCCTCTGGCCGCGACGCCCGTGCACACCCCTGATTCGTGCGTGAGAGAAGAACGACGTTTTGAGTGAAGTTCGGAAAGGAAAGTAGTAAGGGCAAAATTTGGATTTGAAGTGATGGAAAGAATTTTTTTTAAAAAGGCGTGACCTGAGCACCACGCTCTGCAGAGGGCGAAAGAAGTTGTTATATTTCTGTCCGAGGCATTGCAAATCACTCCAGAACGTTCTCTGGACGGCCCCCTTGGCCACCTGTCCTCATCGTGGCTGCAGCGATGCTGTCCCCGCCCGCCTCCCGGAGAAGCCCTCATCCGGAGCAGGCAGCCTCCAAAAGCTGCCCCGGACCTCCCCGCGGCGTGGACTGCCCCGTGACACGGTGGTGGTCCCGCACCGATAGACCTGGAAAGAGACTCAGGATGGGCGTGTTCTCTTCAGAGGACGTGTTCTCTGTGTCTGTGCTTCTGTCGGTGGCGAGAACGGAAAACCGCCACAAAAGCCTCAGCTCGGCCCACCTCGGCCCGGGCTCTGAGGCCAGTGCATCAACCAAGAACGACGCCAGCCCCCACGTGGCCCCTCCACCCCGGTGCGGGGCTGCCATCCGAAACGGGACTCGACTGAAGGTCCAAGATCTCTGTGGTTACTCTACCACTGCTGACTTCTTCCTAAAATGAAGGCCCCCAACTTCGGGGACTGCAGGGGCTCTGGGACTTTCTCTGGCGAAGGTCATAAAAGTTATGCAGCACTAGGGACCACATCGTGTGCCCCCCCCCCCAGTTCACGTGCTCAAGCCCTGACTTCGCTGCTCCCCGCCCACACAGAGAGGATGATGCAGCAGCACCCGCAGGCCTGGAGCGAGGCCTCGGGGTGGCACCCACCACTGCCAGCACCCTGACCTCGGACGCCCAGCCTCCAAAACTCGCGAGGAATCGGCGTCTGTCGTCGGAGACGGAGGTCTGTGGTTTTGTTACAGCTGCTAAGCTGACGCAGGCAGCCGCAGAGAGAACAATGTAGACTGACGTTGTAAAAAGCTGTGCGCGCCATGTGCCAACAACACGTTGGGGAGACGTGCACCAGACACACACCGGGGGGAGTGGCCCGGCCACGGGACGCACGGAGCAAAGGAAACACTCTCCTTGGGCGCAATCCCACAGACCGAAGTTCAACAGTCCCGCCCCCCGAAAACCCCAAAGCAGCATCAAACTAAAAACTACTTGGGAGAAAGAATTTCCAGCCTATGAGCAATTTGAAATGAAAACTTCGGAATCATAAAAGCGACTCTCCCATAATTTTCTGTAATAAAACATCCATTATACCGACATGGCAATGTAATAAAAGTGTCATTGTTCCAGAAACAGTGTTATGACGGAAACAGGGTAATTATAGAAATACTTGCGTGAGAATTACATGTTCAACAGAGCCACTGAAAACGACTCTTCTCCGACTGGAAATGAGTCTTGTGGGTACAGCGAGCTCTTCAGCAAGGCCTGAAATAGAAGACAAGGTGGGGTGGGTTTTTTTTTTAAGTGTTTTATAGCAGCCTAGCCTTGCAGAGCCCCTCAGGGTCACCTGTCACCTGGCTCCGGGGCCCGCTCGGCTCCCAGCTCCATACTTCATTCGGAATAGTGGGATCTAACAGCAGATTTCAAAGTAGCGTGTCACTATATTCTCCCAAGAAACGGATTTAGGGTGGATCTAGTTCTATCCAGTTCCTCTCGTACATTCTAACTTAAAATGTCTAGCTTTTCGGCCCTGGCTGGTGCGACTCAGTGGATTGAGTGCTGGCCTGTGAACCAAAGGGCCGCCGGTTCAACTCCCAGTCAGGGCACATGCCTGGGTTATGGGCCAGGTCCCCAGTAGGGGGCGCATGACAGGCAACCACACATTGATGTTTCTCTGCCTCTCTTTCTCCCTCCCTTCCTCTCTCTCTAAAAATAAATAAATACAAATAATTTTTTTTAAAAAAAGAATGTCTAGCTTTTTGAACCACTGACCCAGTGTCTCTGACAGAAGTCTGGTCCTAGTCACCAGCACAGCTGGCGTGGACACCCCTTCCCCCCAACAACCCAAGGGTCACATGGGTGTTCCCTGCCCTTTCCTCACTGGGTCCTTGCCCCAGGCCAGGTTGTGGGGACCTGGGACCGACCCTCATGGTGTTGTGAAGGACACTGGGGCTGGCCTCCAGGGCGGCAGGGGCTGGGAGATCCTGGAAGCCGCGGTGAGGACGCACAGCCTTCCCCAAACCTGTTTATCTGATGCGGCTTTGGGGAGACTGATGAAAATGGCAGAGCAGTTGGGGGCCCGAGGGTCTCTTGCCCCCACTGCTGACCCTGGGGTCGGGGATCAGACTCAGCGGCTCTGGTGGTGGCTGGGAGGAAGGGAGGACAATGGCAACAAGGAGGCTGCCCCCCGCACCCCCACAGCACAGCTAACCTCAGCTCGGGGCTAAGTGGCGACCAAAGGGACGGGGAACCGCCTGCAGGCCTGAGATGGGGCAAACGCCAAGGAAGGAGCTGGATTCGTTATTCGGAAGGACCGTGATGGGGCCCAGGACGGTCCCAAAGCCACCTCGTCCCTCAGCACCTGTCTCAGAGTCAGCGCTCCGCAGACGAAAGGCAGGTGGTGGCCGGTCCCCTGCACCCCTGCACCTGTCACCTGTGCGGGCTCGGAGGGTCCTCCCCGCCGCCACCACCGGGATCCCTGTGTCACGGGTTGAACTGTGTTGCCCCCAAAACTATGATGAAGTCCTGACCCCAGGTGCTTGTGACTGTGACCTCACTTGGAAATAAGGTCTTTGCGGATGTGACCACATGCAGGCCATGCGCCCATGTCCTTGGAAGGCGTGGGCCTTTGGGCACTGACACAGATGCTCAGGGAAGGCAACAGGTAATGACGGAGCTGACACGCAGCCGCAAACTCAGGACCGACAGGCACCCCCAGGCACTGGAGGCCGCAGGCCGGGGTTCTCCCTACAGCCCTGCTGACGCCGTGGGCTCCTGGTCTCCAGAACCGTGGGACAGTCTCGTCTGTTTTAAGCACCCAGTTTGTGGTGCCCTGTCACGGGCCCCAGCAGACTAAGGTACCTGGTACGTGCCCCCAAGGTGTGCTGAACACGTGACGGATGAAAGAGATGGCCTGTGTCCTGGTGGGGGACAAGGGCGACAGGGACTCAGAGGCCCTTTGGGAGGGCGTCCTGGGCCCAGGACGTGGGCCTGGGGCCTCTGCTGACCCCAGCCAGCCCTGGCTCTGTGGCTGCCTGGCTGCAAGCCGGGGTCAGGCCTCCGGGAACCCCTAAACGCCAGACTACGGTGCCTCCTCAGAAGTAAGGTAAAATAAACAGAGCGCCGGCCACAGCCTCCCAGCTTTCGGAATGTCATGGAGTTTGCCCGTGTGCTGTTGGGTTGCAGGGGTGCTGGCCGCGCATGGGGTCTCGCATCCCCGGGTCTGGGGGCGTCTCTCCCGAGCACCGGTGTCAGAATGGAAGGAGGTGGGGGGGACGGAGTTTCTGGCCTCAGGGGTCTCTGAGTTCCGGCTCCCTGCACGGGGCGGGGCGGCGGGGGGCGGTGGGGGGCGGTCCTGCGGAAATGCGGATCACCGCGGGGGTCTAAGGGGCACTGGAGTCCTGGCCCTGTGGGCGGGTGAGGACCGGGTCTGGGGCTTCAGGGCCGCGGGTCACGCCGTGCCCAGTGCACGGGAGTCGTTTAGACTTCTGCACATCTCAAAGCAGCCCCCCGACACACCCGGGGCGACGATCGTCATTCCCCAGCGGCGGGACTGAGGCACAGAGAGACCGACGGGCCTTCCGCAGGCCCCCCAGCCAGGCTTCCCCCAGGAGGCAAGCACAAGGCCACAGGGCCGTGGGCTGGGGACCCCGCCGCCACCAGGGGGCGTGCTGCCGGGTGCCACGCTGCTGGGCTTCAGCGTGTGCATGAGCCTTGTGGCTTGAGACCTCACTCGTGGAAGGTGTGCGTGACTGCCAACAGCCAACCTTCTCCAGAGGACCGGGCCTTGACCTTTCCGCCCCTCCTGCCGCTTCCTGCCCGCCCAGCTCCCTGACCCCGCCTTCTGTCCCTGGGACTGAGTGAGTGGGCCGCTCTGCAATGTGCCACCAGGGGGAGCTGTCCGCCGCGAATCAGAGCCTCTCCCAGCCCGAGCCTGGGACACCCCCGGAGGTGGGTCAGCCTGAATGAAGCCTTGACAGTCCCCCACACTGCGGGAAAACGGGGGTGGGGGGTTGTCTCACTGCAGCAGGGCCGCCAATGAGGGCCTAAGGCCCTTGTCACAGGGGGGCCGGGGAAACGGAAGGAACAAGTGACCACCAAGAGTACAAACTTTTCCACCATTTCATGCACTGAACTCTAGTGGGGGGCAGGGGGGGCGAGTCTTTGGTTCCGTGTCCACACACACCTGATGACGTAATAAGGGGGCGGGAGGAAATGTCCAGAGGGAACAGATGTATCTGTGGCCATGACGGAGGTGACCATTTCACGGGTGTAAACTTATCCCGAGATTAATCGGGCTGCTTGCATTAAATACACACAGACGCATTGTGTCGGCCATACCTCAGGGCGGGGGTTAAAAATTCTCTACAGATGTTGCCTTCCCCACTCTTGTTGAGTTTTTAAGAAAACAGAGGACTAGCAACTTCCGCAGTTTTGTTTTTCCTCCTAGACCCTGGTTAGTCCCGTTTTCGGGGTGGAGATGTGTGGGCACCTGCTGTGGCAGATGGAAAGCAGCCTTGTCCCACGGGGCGGCAGGGAGGGCACCTGCCTTTGGATTGATGGATGGTGACAATACATCGAAGTGTAGTTCAAAAAAAAAAAACAAAGCAAGCCCTGGCTGGTGTGGCTCAGTGGACTGAGCACAGGCTGTGAACCAAAGGGCCACTGGTTTGATTCCCAGTCAGGAAACATCCCTGGGTTACAGGCCAGGTCCCCAGTAGGGGGCGTGTGAGAGGCAACCACACATTGATGTTTCCCTCCCTCTCTTTCTCCCTCCTTTACCCCTCCCTAAAAATAAATAAAATAAAATAAATTCTCTATATGTATATGCAGGGTCACGCACCCCTTGACGATGGGGACACGTCCCTGGAAGTTTGCTGGCCCACAGGTTGCTCGATGTGCAAACGTCACAGAGTACAGTGGCCCCTGGATGACACACCCATCCACTGAGGCAGTGTGAGGGACACCAGGGGCAACTGGAACCACCACAGGGCGTATCTCTGCATCTGCACACACCGGACCACAGAATGGGACAGGGAAACGTGGGTAGAAAAGGTTCTATCAAAGAATCTTTCATAGCAGGGTGCTGGTCACGGGCAAGGGCCAAGACCAGCTGGGCCGAGGGTGGGGTCTGGACGCTGACACTCTCCACCTGGGGCCTCTGGCTCCTGTCTGAAATGGAGGTGACAACAGGCCTGCCCCACAGGGTCACTGTAGGACACACGGGTGTCCCTGGAAAGCCCCAGAAGGCTTCTGCAGACTCCAGAAGCTCCAGGCCAGCCATTGTGTGTGTGTTGGGGGCTCCATGGGCCCCTCTAAAGCGCAGCGGATGCCCCCTCACGGGCAGGTCCACCCCCCGGGGATGGTGAGAGCCCTTTCCAGGGCTCGGCAGGGAGGCCTCACCGGCCCTGAGCCCGGCAGGGGCAGGCGGCTCCTCCTGCTGTCAGTCCCCGAACAGGACCAGGGAACAGGTTCCTGCAGCCCTTACATGGGATTGACATGATCAGAGACACACGCAGCAGGGATTCGGGTGGCTGCTGGGTCCCGCTGCCCCCAGTCCTCCAGCCCCTTGCATGCTCCAGGCCCCCCAACTTCAGCCTTGTCCTGGAAGGCTAGGAGCAAGCCAGCCCTTGGCCTTCACACCGCAACCCCCAAAGCCAGAGGCCTGGGTGTGCTTGGGGACACCTGCTATGGGCACTGGCTGGTCCTGTCACCAAACGCTAATTCAGTCCCTCACTTCCCAAGGCCCTGGGCTCTCTCCGTGGAGCTGTGGGGCGGAGTGTGCCCCAGGCAGGAGAGTCCATGGGGCCAAAGGGACACAGGGGCTCCGAGTGGCTGGGGGAAGGGCAGGGGTGCCCTTGGGCGACCAGACTGATCCAAACCCATCTGTGGGGCCGGTCGGACAGGCGTGCACCCTGCCCGGCTCCTCATGGATGGCCGGGGGCCCCAGCTCGGCAGGCGCCATTATTGCGACATTGGTGTATGGACAGTCTTGACCAGTGGGTGGGCCCAAGGGCCTCGTCCCCTGGAGAAGAGGTGGGGCACCAGCTCTGTCTGCAGGTGGTCACTGCTGGGCAGTGGAGGGGACAGAAGCCAGGAGGTGTTTGGGGACCCAGGACACCCGGCAGCCAGAGCGGGAACAGGCACACCTGAGCTCTCCCCCAGGGCCCTAGGCAGCGGAGGGGCCGGCCCTTCCAGTCCCCAGCCTGTCAGACTCACACCCCGTTTGGCAAACAGATGATGCCCCAGGGGCACCTCCTTGCAGTTTCTGACCTGCAGCGCCAAGTCAGAGTTGCCCAGTGCCCTGCACCGGGCGCTCGCAGAGTCTGGCTGTCCCAAGTGAGCCCAGGACCCCCTGGGCTGGCTGTGAAACGCAGAGGGTCCCCCTCCCACGACGGCCGAGCCCAGAGGACCTCCAGTGCCGCCTGTGCCCTGCGGGCAGTGGATGGCCCCAAGGTCGGCAGGAGGGAGAGAGGGGGAGAGGCAGGCTCCGAGTCCGGGATCCCGCAGCACTCCCGCACCGAGCATCTGGAACCAGAGTGTGCGGATGGGGAGGGTCCGCAGAGCAGGTCTGAGAACTCACAGCTCGTTCCCGGGGCTCACAGGGACACTGGTGTGGACACTCCATGGTCAAAACACCCTCATCCAACCAAAAGACACTGGGCATCATACTCGTCCCCCAAAGCCTCTCTCCATTTCCTCAGTGGCTGTGTGCAGGGGTCAGCCCCAATTGAGGGGGTGGAGGGAGCTGGGAGGGGAAGCGCCCCGCCTTGGCTCCAGGAGAAGGAGGAAGGGGATCCTTTGTGCTGTTCCTTCCCAGCATGGCCAGGTGGGTGTGCTCCAACCCCAGGTCCTGGACAGATCTGGCCCTGCCTGGTCCATCCTGGCCCCTCCCACCATTTCCAGGCAGCCAGCCCCTGATTTACAGGAAGGCCAAGAGAAGCAAGTAGTCTCCTGCCCCAGAGGATCATTCTGATCTTTGTCCCAAGGTGGACTCCTGCTCCTGCCGCCCTCCCACAGGTACGCTGGTCCCTGGACTGTCTAATTTCTTCTGGTCTCTGGCTGTTCCATCGTTCTGCCTCATCCCGCCCCGTGAGTACAAGTGGGTTGCCTTTCCGGTGGTGGATTTGGAGGCCAGGGCTGGGGGTCAGTGGAAGGATGTTGACCTAGAGCTGCCACGTCTGAGGATCTTCGGGGTCCCTGCTCTCCGGGTACTTGGCACCGTTGCCCTCACTCCTCCAGAATCCTGCCTGCGGGGGTGATGCGCCCCACAGGCCGGGATCCGACACCTGCTCGGGGTTCCAGGGCGGGCTGGGCGGGCGTGACGTAAGCACAGTGGCCATCCTGTGTCCCCCCTCGCTGGCTTGTCCTGAGCCCAGATGTCCTGTTACCCAAGAGGACACTGGCCAGGACCTTTGGCACTCAGCCAGGCTTTGCCTCCCTGGTACGGAACGAGGGCACGTCCTAGGTCAGAAGTCGCTCAATGGCAGAGAAGAGTTTCTATCCTCTTAGCTGCTTCCGTTTGCCTGTGAACGGCAGCCCTGCTTTCTCAGTGACAGAGAACTTGTCACATGACTGGGTGCTGTCCCTCATGCGCACAGGGGGGCTGTGGTGCTCTCCTGAAAATGAGGATCTGTCCCCCAAACTCTGGGGAGAGTCATCTTCGGGCGAAAACACTCTAATACTCTCGAAACTCTCCCCAGAAAGGTTTCCTCCCAGGGCGCCAAGATGCCCATCGAGGTCAAAGACGTCATGAGGCTGCTGGGCTCCATTTCGGAGGAGAAGGAAATGAAAGCAGCCATCAAACACACAGTGAGGGGTGCCCTGATCGGTGCTACAGGGATCCTCATTGGTGGCTTTTTGGGTGGCCCCCCAGGACTAGCTTTGGGTAAGTGCCAGTGCCTCGCAGGGGCAGCCGACCCGGGGGCTGTGGGACAAAGGCCTCAGGTGCCCAGAGTCCTCAGAGCAGGCTGCATCCTGCGTGAGGAGGGGTGGCATTTAGGTCGCCTCTGAGATATGATCTTTGTTACAAAATGTGTCCTGGAGAAACACCTGCCTCTGTGTCCAAGTCTCCGACCTGCAGGCGTCTGGACATGGTCCCCGTGTGGCGCGGACCTGGAGGACGCCCGGCCCAGGGATGTGTCCTGCAGACCGAAGACCTCAGGGTGTCCCTGGGCAGCCCCCTCACCCGTCATCATCATTATGATGATGATGGTCCCCTCAGGAGGGGCACCCGTAGGGGCACGTGCCGTCTGTCAGGTCACGGGAGCTGTTCAGGGAGGGTGTCCCCCCTCCCAGTCAAAGAGCCCAGGGCAGGAGAAGCCGCCATCCAGCGGCCACAGTGTCCCCTGCCACGATTCACCGCCTGCTCCCGCGTGGGGACCAGGATCTGCCAGTGGATGAAGTTTGGCTCATGCTCCCCGGTCCCTGGGAGGGAGGGTGACGCTGCTTCCTCTGGACCAGGGACAGGGAGACTTCCTGGGTCCCACCACAGGCTGTCACTCAAACCACGGGCTGTGGGCACAGCAACCAGCTGTGACCAGCACTGAGGTGGGGCTGAGCCCGCTGTGACCACTCGTGAATGGGCCCGCTCGTCTTTAAGGGGATGACTCCTCGGCGGGCTCAAGGTCATCATTTACATGCAAGGCACAACTCTTTGAATCTTTCCTGTCTTCCAGGGGGCACCTTCGGGGGGCTCTTAGCGTGGATGACAAGTGAGGAGTTTCAGCCTATAGATCAGATCCTAATGAAGCTGCCGCCCGCTAAGCAGAAGAAGCTGTACAATGAGTTCATGGCCATCGTCAGGGACCTGGATTGGGATGATTTCAAGAACCTGAAGGATCTGGTCCTGGGCGATTTTTCCCTGAAACAACTGCTGTTTGACATGCTGAAGGGCTACTTCACCACGGAGCTCAAGGCCAAGGTGCGGTATGGCAATTAGGCCCTTGGGACACCACAGGGTGTCACAGGAGGTCCCTGGGGGCTGGGGTGCACCACCCCACCCTGTGTTACCTGAAGCAGCTGTGAGCCTCCTGCAGGGGAGCCCACCCTCCTGCCGCGGGGTCTGGAGGGAGGTGGCAGCCTGCTCATCTGTGAAGGTGACCTCTGACCCAGGCGCGTGTAGCAGCACTGGGCGCCCCTCTGGGCCCGGGGTCGCAGGACCTGGCAGCTGGCCCCGCTGGAATCAGGAGGACCCCCTGAGTGAGCCCCTCCCCCAGTCCCTTCCCAGGGGCCTCTGGGAGGGAAACACCGAGGGAACCCAGCCCCTCTCCCACCCACCCGGTCCCATGCGGTTCTGCGTGTTCAGTTCACTGCTTGCAGGAAAAGGTGTCATTGCTGTTTGTGAAGACATCATGTCACAGACCACCTCTGAGAAGCGGGCCCCGAATGTCCCC
>PVKU01016205.1:0-15452 GCA_004027475.1 Anoura caudifer | reverse complement strand
ATATTAAAAAGAAGATTGAAAGGAAGGACAGATACTTTGGAGAGCATCTCAAATAATATAATAAGACTAGAATAATTACAATCAGTGAGAGATTATATATGAGTAGAAAAGTCAAAGTCATAAAGGAATTTGTTCATGATAAAGGTGTTATCAGAGAGCAAGTCCAAAACTTAAGTGTGAGAGAAGCACATCCCAATGCCTTTATATTTATACTTGAATTTAGTACATCAAAACTAAGGAAGAGCTATTGAAATTTAGCAATGTTCTGTGCAGCACAACATGTATTTAATTTTTTATTCAGAAATAGTAAGGACATAGTATTTTACCATGTTTTTTAATAGTATCTATCAATTATTTGAACTTTGCCACTGGTATAATCAAAATTCAAATGCACTCAAATAATTTCAAGGGTTCACAAAAAATAATACACAGTTGTTAGTGAACTTTGTGGATTAAACCTGCCTTGAATCACAAAGACCTAAATTTTGCTGTGATAAGATATTTACAATCAATTCCATGACAGCCACTAACAAAAGTAATCATATTCGGTGTATTGTTGCATAAACTTCAAATGCGTTCACCGGGAACTTCCTGCTCACTGACTGTTAAAATGACAAAAATAAAACACTGCCATGACTGCTAATGAATGAATCTTAATGAAACACTTAATACTAAAAAATAGGTTTAATTATGAATGGCAATTATTTACCTTGTTCTGGAAGCAGTAGGTTATATACTAAAAGTTAATAAGCAAAGATGGTAAAAACACTACAATGGCAGTTTTACTACATATTTACTTATGAGAACCAAAATGAACTATTATAAATGGTGTAAATTTACATTTTATTGAAAACATAGATACATTCAATATCTTCCAATAATAGAATATTAAATGGTTCTAGAAATCAAGGGTACATTCATTCATTCAAGTCAGTTACTCTGTATTTCACATGATAGTTTTATATATGTTTAAGTGCTAAACCTGTCCCGATCACTTTCTAGTGTCCAGAGATACAGGATAAATAAGAAATAGTAAAGATGGCTTATTAGAAATGATTACAATCTCTAATGATTTTTATATGAATACACTTGACAATATCAATGCATTTATGAAAGTTTAAATAAATGACTAGTATGCTGTCTTAGTGGGATTATTTGATTCTTGTTTAAAGTAGTGACTCTTAGCCACCAAGTATGCTATCCCAGGTATATATGTTGCTTATTTCTGGGCATTATGATGGTACATAATGAACAATCACAAAAGCTCAGTTGGTATGTAACAGTAAGTTTTATGTACACTCAAGGCTCTGTGCCTTAACTAGAGAGGCTCTGCTTCACATGCGTTGTTTTAGAGATTGAACTGAAGGGGCAGAAACAACTACGGTTTTATTCTTCTTGTGGAAGAGGCAGAAGTGCACCTTATGACAGGTAGAACATGCAATGTCTTCAAAGACCCTAGCTGAGGATTGGCCTGTCATCACTTTCAGGTCACATTCCATCTGCCCAAATAAACCACCTGGCCCAGCTCAACATCAATGGGGCAGGGACATATCTGCTACGCTTTCTGAAAGGAACCGCAAAAGGCACATGGCAAAAGTGCAGATGCAAGAAGAAACAAAGAAATGGGGATGGAAACACTATTTACCATCCTCTTCTGGAATAATATACAAGAAAAAGTGGAATTCACTGTTTCTATTGATGTGCATTTTCTGAAACAGCTCAATGTAAAGAGAGAGAAAAAGTATAAAACTTAAGACTAATCATGAAAAAAGTTACATTACAAACATTTGAGATATTTGTAAATATTAGTGAAAAGTTAATTGAAGTTTCAGTATGTTCTAAATTCGCTACAGGATAAATACATTTTCTACAGTAGTAATTTCAAAATTATGTTGGATGTCAGAATCACATGGAATCTATGTTACATAAAACACCAATTTGTAGGTCTTTCCCTTGGAGATTTTTATTTTAACTGGTGTTAGAGGACTCAGATATGTCCATTTTAAAGGGAGTCCTCAGTTGATTCTGACGCTTAACAATATTTCAAAACTACTGGTTTATTGATATACTTCACTGATGTTTTTGTGAAATTTTATTAAATTCAAACATTTTTCAAACATTTGTGAGGAAAGCTTCCATGAAATCTCTTTTAAATAATAAATGATAAATTGATAATGATTTTATATAATCATTTTTCACAGGATAGAACTTTCTAATTTACCTGAAAGAATAAAAAATATTTTTATGCCAAATCCAGATGGTATCAACCTAGAACCTTCAATGTGAGCAAAATCTGTTAAAACAATACAATTTTTGTTTTAAGTAATTATATACTGTATGTTGTTATTTTTATAAAAATGATTAGGAAGACATTAAGCATATCTATAGTTTCCTAAATAAAGGAGGTTTAGGCTATGCAAATAGTTCATAAACATCAGCGTACACTTTTAATAATCTGAAAGTAATTTCTATACTTCAGATAAGAAAGCAGTCTGGGTAAATTGCATAAATTAAATCAAGATAAATGATATCAACATAATTACTAAAATTTTGATTAGTTTTAAAAATTGAGATAATTTTTTCACATATTACTTTCATCTACCAGTAATTGTGGTTCTTTAGCCAGTTTCAGAGAGACAGTCCTGGGTATGGCTTTGAGAAGATGTGTACAAAGCCATCAAGTTGTAAGAAGGGAAAGCAAAAAATGAGCTTAAAGTGAATGTGATATAGTATTAGTGAATTTACAAATAGGATACCTTATGCATGGCACTCTGCTGGATAATAGTGATATGTTAATGTAGAGTAAAGACATTGTTCTACTCTTTTCATCCTTCTGGGGGAAAAGTGTCATGTTGGTGATACATATTTAAGGGACAAGTTCTCAAGAACAAAGTACCATGGATCTCAACTCTTCAAGTACTGAAAATGATTAATCCTAGGTACCTAGTACCTGGAAGCTATGCCTGCCTGATTATCCCTTTGAATATGACTTTTCCATCTTGGCTTCTGAGACAATAAAAAGTCTTTTTTAGTATGTCAGAATAATTTGGTGATTTGAATAACAAAGACATTTGTGTTTAAATGATGCAGACACAAAAAATACCAACTCTCAAACAGTTTTTATTCCATGGAGAATAAAGGAAGTCAAATATCTTATTTGCTACTGTGAACACTAACTGTTTTTTCAATTTCCAGGGATTTATTCATGGACTTTGTCAAAGATGATCTGAGTAACTGAGACAGTTATTACTTTCACTGTATTCAAATGCCCTCTTGGGGAAACTTACATTTTATATGAGTTACAAAATAAAATGACTTTTTCTCTGTAATGAAAATGGTATTTTCTAAAACCATACCCAATTACTGTTTTCACTGAAATGACTTATTCTTTATCCTAATATTTCAAATTATTCAAATGTTTGTTGTAATAATTACCACTGTTTTATGATTAAAAATATAATAACTAGTATTGACAAAGCAGTCTTAACTCAGAGAGTGTTTCTCTGGTTCTCAGAATAATTCTGTAATTTGTAAATGAGAAGACTGAGACTCAGACAGGTTATTGAGACTTTCTAGGATCTAGACACATATTCACATCTACCATTAAAACCATGTTCTTTTCACTCTGCCATGTTGTTTTGGTGGCATCACAACAGAATATTTATCTACCTATATACCTGGCTGAGACATATTTCCCAAAAGTTAGGTTGTGTATACATCAATAAATACCAGATCAGTAAAAGAAAATGCGTAAATCCATATAAAATGTAATTAGCGTCAAGTACAGAACAGATAGCAAACTAGAATAATTAAAATTTAAATCCAAAATTGATGTATACTAGTAGGATATGTTGTAGGAAATTGTGTGTACCTGCAATGAATAGGTTTAAATGGACAGAATCAGCGTAAGTACCATGGCTTTGCCTATACTTTACTTTTCAGAATTTAATCTGTTTCTTTGAGAAATAATTTATTAGGGACCTAAGCATTAATAATGGCTTCCAACTCTACTGTCATATCAAAGAAAAATAATTAAATTAATCAGTTGGTTAACTAAATAAATAAGATGGTAAACACAGTAGCATGAATATTAAATTAGTATATGTCCTCATTTATGGTAAAATGTGTAATCCTGAATTGAGTAGATAAGAAGTAATTTGAGATTAGAAGAAAAACATGGTGGATTTCTGAGCTATGAGATTATATTGGAATGTACAAAGTAAAGAATTTCAAAAGGTTCGTGCCAGTTCTTCATTTGTGTGATTTTTTTCATTCACTGAACAATTTTATGGCTTAAGAGTTCTGCCTTAAGAGAAGTCCAGGGAATGTAGCCATGAATAGAGCAGGTATGGAGATTTTATCAACGAATTTTTGCTCCTTTATCAACCACCACAAAACTGAGATGCTTAATAGTTATGCCACTTTTCCCCCTGAATCTACACATTTTCATTTTGGACGATTGAATCAAATTTAACTAAATAAGGACCTACTTATTCCAACTTACATGAGAAACACTGCTTTCCATCTTTAGATTTCATTTTGATAGTTATGTTTATCTTTAACTTAGGAACTGTTGTATCACTGATGTAAATCTCCGCAGGTATCAATTATTAACTGACAGTTTTCATGGTTGCTAAAAAACCGAAAAACAGCGTTGGGAATTTTTATCTGTATCGGACACTATGCAGAAAATAGAATTCACAAATTTGGCAACATTATAAAAATACCTGGTTAAAAATAAACATGATTAAAATGATTTTAAAGTAGTGTATACTTAGAACTCAACGAATATGTATTGATATGAATGAGTTTTACTTGAGAAATAGTTTTTCATGGGAAATTAACATGCATAGTTACTAAGAAGTTGCAGTTGTGTATGTGGTTCTTACTTTTTAAAAGTATGTAAAATCAGACAAGAGGGAACATATAACACTTTTTAAAGAAAACTGAATGCTGAGGTCTATTTTGTGCAACTATTCCAGCTGGAATCTGTGAAATAAACCAGTTGAGCATCCCAGACTGCTGGACAGAGACAGCAGTCCTTGGGAGGCAGGGACCTACATGTTATTCCCAGCAGCGCTGCCATCTTACCATGCAAGGTGTGGCAGACCACCTATTTACTTACTTTTATTATTTTTTTTATTTTTTACTTTAGACTCAAAATAATACTTTTATTTTCCATTAATTTAATCTGAAAGATTATAACAAAGGTATTACGAAACACAATTTTGCCGGTGCAAAAGGCTAAAATTAGTATAGTACTGCTTTTAAATTGTGACTTGAAATCAGGTACTTCTAAAGCCATTTATTGTGAGTTTTTCTAACTTTGGCACATGGAGTTAGGGGTGATTTTAATATTCTCTTTTTTGCTTACCCTATTCTCTAGTTATCCAGAAATCATATATATTGGTTATATAGTTAAAAAATTTGTAAAGAACTTATACAACTCAAAACCAAACAAGAAAAATCAAACAATCCACTTAAAAAAATGGGCAAAAGAGCTGAGTAGACATGTCTCCAAAGAGGACATACAGATGGCCAATAGATATATGAAAAGATGCTCAACATCAGTAATCATCTGAGAAATGCAAATTAAAACCACAGTCAGATATCACCTCACACCTGTCAGAATGTCTGTCATCAATACATCAACAAACAGCAAGTGTTGGTGAGGATGTGGAGAAAATGGAACCTTCATGCACTGTTGGTGGCAATGCAGATCATTGCAGCCACTGAGGAAAGGAGTAGGGAGTTACCTTAAAAAAATTGAAAATGAAACTGACCCAGCCATTCTCCTTCTGGGAATATACTCAAAGAAGCCTGAAAGAGTAACTCAGAGGAATATGTGCACCCCTAAATTCATTATGGGGTTATTTACAATAGTCAAGATTTGGAAGCAGCTCAGATGCCCATCAGTAGATGGGTAGTTAAAAAAGCTATGATACCATTCACACAATGAGATATTACTTGGCCATAAAAAAAGAAGGACATTTTACCCTTTACAACAGTATTGGTGGATCTGGAGAGTATTAGGCTAAGTGAAATAAACCAGTTGTTGAAAGACAAATACCATATGATTTCACTTATATATGGAATCTAAAGAACAAAATAAAATAACAAAATAAAAACAGACACAAAGGTACAGAGAACAGACTGGCAGCTGTCAGAGGGGAGGTGGGTTGTGGAATACGTGAAAAGATGAAGGGATTAAGAAAAAAATACTCATAGACACAGACAACAGTATGGTGAATGCCAGAGGGAAAGGGGGTGGAGAGAAGTAGGAGAGGGTAAACAGGGATAAATAGTAGTGGAAAGAGACTTGACAAGGTGTGGTAAGCACATAACACAATATACAGATGATGTATTATAGATCAGCACAGTTGAAACCTATATAGTTTTATCAATCAACGCCATCCAATAAATTCAATAGAAAAAATTTTTAAAATGTTTATGCTTACCAAGACCAACTAGGACAATCTGATGATGAGAATGATTATTGTGATCTTATTTGTAGATAGGTCTTAATAAACATTTAAAGTCTGGCAATTTGTGTTCATATAACATTATTACTACCTGCAGACTGAGATTACATAATGGGGTAATAAATATTTACTTATTTTACTTCCCAAAGAATTCTGTACTTTAATGATGACTAACGTAAGCAGAATATATTATATTATTGTCAACATCATAGGGGGTTTTGAAGATTTGCGTTAATCTACACAAAGTATTTACAAACATGTTTAGAAAAAGTTTACTGTTATTAATATTACTATTACATAAAACCAATTATTATTACATAAAAGCAATTACTATTACTTTTATTCATTTTTGGTTTATGTTGATCATGTTGTTAACTAGGAAAGACTGTTATGATTTCCAGTTACTTTGATCCTTGGGTACTAACCTATACTGGGATCATACAAATGTGTTTTATATTGAAAAATGGATATTATAAACTTACAACCTTTTTTTTAATCGATACATCTTTATTTTTATTTGAAGTTTATGTTTTCAGATAAAAAGGACACTAGAACACAGAGGAACCTGTATCGTAGAATGTAGCAAAGAATGGGTTCCCTTCTTTCAGGTCATTGCTTGTGATCCCAGAAAGAAAATTAGCTGTTGAGAAGAAAAAAAAAGACACATATCTCTAAAAGAATGTGAATCAGATATTTGGCAAGATCTTCACTGACTGGTTCACAAGGGCTAATAACACCATGCAAGAAAATATTTTAAAGAATACATGCTTTGATATAGAAGCAATAAATGTGAGTGTGTTGATTTAAAAACATCAAGACAAATCACAAGGAAGTAAAAGGCAAAGTTTCTGGCCTCGTATGCTATCGTCAAAAGATGGATTTGTATAAGAAACTAAGGGGGCTGCATATTTTAACACAAGAAGGTAAATACAATCTCACCATAATGCTAAGGATGATAGAATGGGAGGTACAATTGCAACATCCATAGTAAGTCCATATATTATAACAAATGGATTTGATGATAAAAAGGTATATACTTTTATTGAAAAGCAAATCTGAGACTACAGAGTAAAACACACTAAAGAACTAAAGTGAAGCCTCCCTTTCGAGACCTGTCTCCAGCATTTCCCTCCACATCTATGTGCCAATGACACAGGATTACTCCCCTTCTGATTACATCATATGATTTCACAATTCCAAGCATTGCTATTGTGTTTTCTTGCAGAATTCACTACAATAACTAGATGCCAACTCCTCTTTTACATTCAGAGGCTAATGCTGTAAAGGTATTCTAATGCCTTTCTATAGGGAACCATTCTATGTGGCCTGGGGAATGTAGCCCAATCCCTGATTCGGAAAACCAGCAGGGAGCAAGTTGGTACACAGGACCCATGCCTGCAGATAGGGTTTCCAATAGGGAATCAGGCCTGCATTCCACCTAGGCTGCTTTGAGGCAAGCTTTTTGCTAAAACTCCCTCACCGTGTATTGAAGCAGCAAATGTTTACTGCATATCTTTAAAATAACTTCCTAAAGTCTGTGCTAAACCACCCAAGGACTAGAGTAACCAGTTAAAGCACTTTTCCCTTTGCGTTTTCAAATGTCCTTCTTCTTTGATGTAATTAGCAACATCCTCTCCTTTGCTATCTGAAAAAGTTAACTACCTAAAGCAAACCTGTGCATAGTAAATAAGGACCATCCTCGGTGTAATGTACCAGAAAAGCAATAAAAGCCTGTCCAGGCAGGGGTTGGGGCCTTCTCTCACTCAGAGAGCGGCCATACAATCCCTTTTTCTCCACAGGAATTCTTTAGTCCATATGAATTTGTTCACCACAGCCACAACACACAAACCCCACAGTCCAGGGTCTACATCACCCTTCCCCTCTAAAAAACAAATAAAAAAAACCCACAGGAAATCAACAATAATAACAACAAAAACAGCTCTGTGTAATGTTATGTAGATTCTATATCAATTTCTAAGCAATTATACATCTGTCTTCTCTGCTCAACAGAGCTTCTAAAGGGTGATGTTGTAGACAGTTTTGTGTCAGATACTCTTCAGACACTTTGCTAAGCACCTATTCCTGAGGACACAAGAGTGGATTGGCACATGAAGGGGATGGTGAGCTATTAAGTTTGAGGCTAAGGAAAAATATAGTTTGGTGCTAGAAAAATCTTCATAGTCTGTGTTGAGGATTGGGCATTTTATCCTAATTGAATGAATATTCATTGAAGTATTTTTAACATTTGAAATGGCCCAACCAAATTTGCAATGACTGGTGAAAAATGGATCTATGAAAGGCAAGAAGAAAACTTGAATATGGACATGGTAATAAAACAGTGATCTTTAAAAGGCTATAAATCAAGAGGCTATTAATTCAAAGACGTGGGGCAGGATTGTGACTGTATCAATGGAGAGATGTGAATGGATTCAGTAATAATACAGTTAGAGTTACATATAACTATGATTTGTGTGTGTGTGTATGTTGCTCCCACTGGATGCATGTACATTTTCCTTTGTCAACTGGGTCAACATCTAGTTGTTTTTCAAGGTTAACATCAGAAAACATGCATAAAATTCAGTCTATGGATCATTCCAGATTTGCACACTTGCATTCTTGTCGGGTCAAATCTACCCTAGAATAAACTTTTGCAGTTCCTATTGTCATGCAAGTTGTTATTGCTGCTGTTACTGGCACTGGCACAGGTGTTGCTACCAGTTGAGGAGTCTCTGAGACCACTTACCTAATCCTCCTGCTTGCTTCCATGCACACCCTACAGAGTCACACTTCACACAAATGTCCTGCCACCTCTTGCCTTTAGATGTGGGGCATCCCTCTTATTGCCCTAGCATGAGAACTATCAAAACTCAACAGGTGTTTAGCATACATGCTTGTAAATGTGGGAGAATGATTACTTATGGTGGCAAATTTTGAGAAATGGGAGATGAGAGTCAAAAGAAAAATATGTGTGCCTTCCATGCTACACGGACCATTCCCAAGGGCTCTGTGACTTTATCCTGGGAAACAAAGAAAATAGCTGCTCCGGAAAGTACGGCTCACTTTTGTTTTGTTTTTTTTTTTTTTTTTTTTTTTTTTTTTTTTTTTTTTTTTTCTTTTTTTTATGCTTCAATCTCTTTTTCCTCCCTCTCGGGAGTTGTATTCCCTGATAAAATTTTACCAGTGAGTTTTTGCCCTTCTGTCTGTTTTCTAGGGATCCCAGTCTAAGTCCCCAACTTCTCGTCAATAATGTTCATCGTGGCTTACCTCCAGGTGGTACAGGACACTTCTCCTTTGTTCTTCCTGCTGTAGAGTCCCACACACTGATGCACACAATACCTATAAAATTACATTGTGCACATTTTAATTAATTTACCCAGCTACACTTCTACTAAACTTTAAGTTCTTTAAAGATGTTCATACGGCTAACACCAATCACAGAACCAACACAGTATAGAAAAATATTTTAACTGTTTTTGAAGAATGAAGGAATAAATGTAAGATATAGTACAGTCACAGAAAATATTGGGTTAACCAAAAAGTTCATTTGGTTTTTATTTTCATAAGATGGCTGTAGCAGCTCTTAGTTGTCTTTAATTTCATTTGAAACAATTTTGTTAAATTTTATTGTGACAGCTATATCAGAGTGCATTTAAAAAAACTTACCAAACTTTATTAATTTTTATGTAGCCATTTCAATATTGAAGAAGGAAGAAAATAAGCAATATTTTTGGCAAATAGTGTTTTATTATTTCAAGAAGGTAAAAAGAAAACTAAAACACACACACAAAAAGATTTGTGCAGTGTGTGGAAAAGGTGCTGTGACTGATCAAACATGTCAAAAGTAGTTTGCAAGCCCTGGCTGGTGTGGCTCAGTGTGCTGAACACTGGACAGTGAACCAAAAGGTAGCCAGTTCGATTCCCAGTCAGGGCACATGCCTGGGTTGTAGTCTGGGTCCCCACTGTGGGGAACGTGAGAGGCAACGGCACATCAATGTTTTTCTCCTTCTCTATCTCCCTTTCCCTCTCTAAAAATAAAAAAAAAAAAAATCTTTTTAAAAAATGTGGTTTGTTAAGTTTTGTACTGGAAATTTCTCACTGGACAATTCTCCATGTTCAGGTAGAACAGCTAAAGTTGACACCAGTCAAATCAAGACATTAATTGAGAACAATCAATGTTATTCTATGTGGGGGATAGCCAACATACTCAAAATATCCAAATCATTTGCATCAGTTTGGTTACATTAATCACTTTGGTGTTTGGGTTCCACAAATGTTAAGTGAAAAAAAAAAAACCTTGACCATATTTATTTCCTCATGTGACTCTCTATTTAAATGTAATGAAAATGTTCTATTTTTAAAACAAATTGTGACAGACTATGAAAAGTGGATACTTTACAATAATGTGGGATGGAAGAGATTGTGGGGCAAATGATATGAACCACCACCAACCACGGCAAAGGCCAGTTTTCATCCAGAGAAGGTGCTGTTGCATATACAATGGGATTGGAAGGGAGTCCTCTATTGTGAACTCCTTCTGGAAAACCAAACAATTAATTCCAGTTGCTGCTACCAACCAGACCACTGAAAGCAGCACATGACAAAAAGCTTCTGAAATTGTTCAACAGAAAATGCATAATTTTCCAACAGGATAATGCAAGACCACATGTTTCTTTGATGACCAGGCAAAAACTATTACAGCTTGGCTGGGAAGTTCTGATTCATTTGACATATTTACCAGACATTGCACCTTTGGATTTCCAAATTCCCTTCAAGGAAAAAAAAAATCATTTCCCTGGAAACTGTAAGAGGCACTTGGAACAGTTCTTTGCTCAAAAAGATAAAAATGTTTTGGGAAGATGGAATTATGAAGTTGCCTGAAAAATGGCAGAAGACAGTGGAACAAAATGGTAAATATGTGTTCAATAAAGTTATTGCTGAAAGTGAAAAATGTGATTTTAATTTTTATTTAAAAACCAAACAAACTTTTTAGCCAACCAAACACTACTTTTTAAGTTCAGGGCCTAGAAGTGTTTGTCAGTTTTGTTTTTTTAATGTTAGAAATTCAAAACTGTAAATTAATCATTCTCTCTTTTTTATTTGTTTTAATTTTTATCAAACATACACACATATGCAATGCTTTCTTACTTTGAATTAAACATTTTTTTCAAATTTATGGCAACCTGGTTCTTGTTTTTTTTTTTCTTATTTACCAGACCAATGTGTCAATGCTTTTCTCATGTAGAAAAAGTATAAATTATTAACATTGGTAACAACATTGGCAAATTCAAGAGTCTCCGGGCATCATTAAATGTTGAAACAATCTATAAAATAGGTCACATAAAGGACTGTGAAATGCAATAAATATTTTCCAGCAATTGCTAAGAGGTGATGATGTTGTTTGTTGAAGAGAAATAAAGACATTAGTGCATTGTTCAAATAACTGAAAACATGTAATACAAATAACTATTTTTAACTATAGGGAAAAATCAAAGGAGATATTAAAAACATTGCTGAGTTACATAAAGCCATTTTACCCAGTGTGGAATCACATTTCATTCCATTTATAACACTGATGTTATTCTTCTTCTTTATGATAATTTTGACAACAGAGAATTTTTCACTATAACCAGACCCCCCCAAAAAAAGTAGAGCCCTTAAAAATCAGGTATTACAATAATGTAATTTGTTTTTTAATACACATCTTTAAAAAAACCATTCAGGCTCATTTATACACTTAATTTCTATTTCATATTTTCCATATTTTCCTTATCTTAATGTGACACTGCAAATCTATCAGATTAAAGACATTGTGAGTGGCTTATTACATCCCCATAGGTCTCCATCGGAGAATTTACTACTATCATAATTAAAATTGATGGGTATGCATGATACCCATGCATACTTATGCATGATAATAGGTCTTCAAGGAAAGGTTAAGAATTAAAATGATCCATTTTTAAATAGGAGAACAAACCACAAGTTTTTTCAATATTTCAGTAAAAATGAGCAAACCTATATTTGCCCTTGTGTTGCTCTAGCCGTGTGAGGCCACCACGTAATTTAAATAATGATTAGAACTTAACAATATCTAAAACTGATGACTCTTAAGTAGGTCTGAGGCACTAGACTCTTTATTCTCAGTGACTTTCTTTCAAAAATAAATATGGACATTATAATGTAACAGTTAAGGATTGACATGAGAATCACTCAAAATTATTTTAATTGTATTGTTAAATAGTTGTTCCCAAGGTTCCACTTAAACTGAACCATTGGCAAAGATTAATTAAACTGGTATAAATGGCTCTACCTTTGTTGACATTTCCTCCACCTCCTCTACAGATAAATTTTCCTGTCTCTGAATTGTTTCAAAGTGAGGGGAAAATGAAAACAATGAATCAAAAAAATATAGCATCTGAAATTTTAACTAGATTATTATTAATTGGCTTTATTTTTCACTAAATTTGACTACTTCAAGGTGACTAAAATTTTCTTTGCCTCTGGAGTCATTTTCTTATTTTTTGCCTTCTCAGCTAGCCCATGACAACAAGAATAAAAGTGTTTGCATTGGAATATCCCCAGAACAATAAGCATTGTTGGAGCTGTTCATAAACCCAGATGCAATACTTCGGTGGGTCAGATGCTTCTTCCCAGTGATGTGCCAGTGAAGTCATGATCCTTCTACCTTCTCATTAGTTCATGTTAAAGGGATTTCCTTAGTTTGGAATTACATTAGTTAGTTGCTACTTAGCACTTCAGTTATTAGTGTTCATTTTGTAAATTTAAGTAAAATCAGAATATACTTGATAACACGATTATACTTCTGAAAATGATAACTACCTCTTGACAAAGGGCCATGCCAATGTAAATGTGAAAACCATTGTCACCTGAATGATTTCAATTCAGTGTAATTCTCTTACATCTTTAAATATACTTTTCTCTTTTCCAGTCTCCTTTATTCTTGATTATTAATGGCAGATAAAGGCAGATTGTAGTGATTTTAATTTCACTAAACATGTTAAAGATCTTCTCCAAATAGATACTACCCTATTTCCACTTTGGTCAATTATTTCTGCAAATAATTTTTAAAATCTGCTATTTATAAGCAGATTCTTGTTGAATGACTATATGAAACTGATTTAGTGAAGGTCTTCTGATAACAAGAAGATACTGAAACATTCAAAAAAGGTGTTTGTAGAGCGATTGTGGTCAGACTGATACCTCCCCCGGAAAATCTCTCTAGGACAAGACCCACAAAGGACAATTGTCATTGTGGCTCAAAATGTTCTCTTTCGGAGCAGCGCCGTTTTTTAACCTAGAAGGTATGTGACTTGCCAAAGTTACCCACTAATTTACCTCCTAGAGACACAGAAATCATTATTAAAATATATATATATAATTATCCAATTTTAGAAAATGTAATCATATCAGCTGTAGTTACCACATACTTTCAAAACTGCATGAACTTTTCTTCTTGGCCCTGGATCCCACTAGTCCTTCTAGATGCTAGAAGTAACTATTTAATTCTGCCTGGATATTATCATTCGGAGATTTTTATAGACTAGCACTTACTAAAGTATCACTACCCATCTAGTTATAATCTCATATCACATATTCCACATCTCATTGAAAGTGGTTTGAAAACTTCACAGAATGCAGGGAATCGTGTATAAACCACAGAGGTCATGTTTGGTCCATGACACCCTCTTTCGACATTAGAATTCATTATGTCTGGTACTTTCCTTTAGTATATTAGGTGATCTATGGGTGACCAAGGATATGTTTCCACAACTCCATTTGATAAAATCAGGTTGAGAAGGCTTACTGTTTTGCTTATTTTGTTTTCCTGTTTGTTTGTTTGTTTGTTTGTTAGCCCTCTTTAGAACAATGTGGGTCTATACCGTATCCTTTTGTTGCTTTGGGCCATTTCTTTATTTGATGTAATTGGCTCCACTTGCGGCAGAAGGAAGACAATAGAAACTCAGCTACCTTCCTGGGAGTCGGAGCAACCCAGGTGAACCCCCTCATCCTTTCTGGTTCATGGAGGAAGGTAAAGGCTGCTTCACATCCCCTCTACCAGATTTGCTTTTTCTGGCTTATGTCCAAATTCTGGCATTCTTATGTCTATCGGATTAATTGCTCACCAAATTCCAGATGAGAGATGATCACCTTTCCACTATTTGAAGGGAAACACATGACCATTTGTAATGAAAGGGATGGGCCTACAATCACTGTTGTTATTGCAAGCAAAGAATGAGCAAATGCAGAAGAATCTAAATATATTTTGTCATTTCTTAAATTCAAATTTCATGAAGCCCCATGACGAGGAATGTCTTAAGAATATATTCAGCAAAAGTTGGAGTTTGTTCTAGACTCCGCCTTAAGTGGCAGTTGTCCAGAGGCAAATCTGCCCTTGTTAATGTTCTCATTATTTTACCAAAATTAATAACACCATACACCTGAAAGGAAACCCTTGTGCACCGCTCACTGGAAAGGCTGCCTGGCACAGTCACTGCAGAAAACAGTATGGGATTTCCTGAGGAAACTAAAAATAGAACCACCTTCCCACCCAGCAATTCCACTTCTGGGAACATATCTGAAGGAACCCAAGACACTAATTCAAAAAGAATATATACACCTCTTTGTTCATTGCAACACTATTTACAATAACCAAGATTTGGAAGCAGCCCAAGTGACCATTAGTAAATTAGTGGATAAGAAAGCTGTGGCACATTTTCACAACGAAGTACTACATGGCTATGAAAAAGAAGGAGATCTTACCTTTTGTAACAACATGGATGGACTTGGAGAGTATTATGCTAAGTGAAATAAGCTAGTCAGAGAAAGAAAAACACCACACTTACATGTAGGTATTCACTTACATGTAGAATATAATGAACAAAATAAACTAACAAACAACATAGAAACAGACTCATGGAGAACAAACTAAGAACTGTCAGATGGGAGAGGGTT